>KV751336.1:2491169-2528776 GCA_001698575.1 Mola mola
TGAAAACACAGAGAATGAACTCCCTCTCAGAAAATAAAAATAGACTTTGCCTAGCACAACCCTCTGACGAGTGTTAGACATCCCTGCGCAAGTGTCATTTGGGTGATTTCCAAGCATAACCCAAGGTTAACAGCTTCTTTGATGTGGAATAAAGAAATCTATAGATACCAGAGGAAACCTGTGCTATTCCAGGGGCTGTGAGGGCAAGAGCTGCCTCTCTTATTGTGGGACTTAAGAGAAACTGCAAATCTGCACTTTAGCGTAAAAATAACACTTGAATATCAATTGGTCTTTTTCGTTTATCGCTTACATAAAATATTCCTTTAATTAGCTAGTTAACATGAAAATGTGTGAGGTTCATTGTTAGTGGAGTATTATGGGAAAGTAGTTACTGACAACACTTGAGGCTGTAAAGAGTAAACACTGGCAGCTTCAAAAGGATCCTCGGACGAACAAATTTTGTCATGTCTCTGTGCTAAAATTAATTTCACATTAATACTAGAGACATTATAGCCATTTCTGAACCATGACCACATTATGTTATTCTTTTTCTGTAAAAACACAGCGATGAAGCACCACCAGAGATAAAGTGAGACAGAAAGTGTCATGAGTCACAAAAATGGGACCCCGATGGAGAAACAGATCAGGTTAAATCAAGTCTTTATTTACAGAGAACAAAGTCCAACAGAACTAGTCCATGAAGATACCAGTAACAATACGCAAAGTACAACCAAAAGAGGAAACGGAGACTGAGCTTGACGTTCTAAAAAACTAACAAAGTAACAACAGAAGGAGAGAACAAAAAGCGCGGCAGAACCAACAAGCCTGAATCAAAAATCACAAGAAGAACCAAGGGAAAGGCAGATGCGAGGCTAACGGAGGCACACTGCATAACCTGAACCAAAACAGAAAAGACATGATCAAAAACATGAACAAAAACGGTCACGAGATAGCAGGAATAAACGTGAGAGATCACCGAACAAGCAGGATACCCTGTCACTAAAGAGAAGTCCAAAGAGGGTATATCTAGTGGGTTGATTGCTGGTAATTGCAGGGCAGGTGTGCCTCATCAGCCATGGGCGGAGGAGAGCAGAAACGCCCACTGGGAAAAAAAACAGGGAGGAGGGGCAGGGGAAGCAGGAGCGCAGAGAGCAACGGGACAAGCAAAACAAAACAGCAAGCGAAAATCTAAACCACGATAGAAAGAAGAAAAAAGGGAATGAGCTGAGGCTGAACAGGTCTGGTGAAAAATATTTCCTCTGCCACAGCATTTTCATTTAAAGCAACCGTGGTGAATATCTTTACATTCAATTGGAAGCGTTGTTGCAGCTGCATTTTACCTGAAAAAAGTAGCAAAAAGTAGACCACTACATCCATCCTGTGTACACGTAAGATCAAATCTTGACAGCATGGAGCAGATTTACACTTTCCCATGTCAGTCCATAAAATATTGGGATTTTTAACCAGCACAATGGAACTGCCCTTGAGTGCCAATTCAGGACGTTTGGACAACAGATACTTATTTGACACTGTAATATCTTCAAGCCTGTCTATCCTAAATGTAGCTCCTCTAATCATTTCTCTTCTACAGCAACTGAATACAAGTGGAGGTACTCTGAGGCGTGGTGAGAATTATTGCTGTTGTGTGCAACTACATATTCTATTCTTGTCCTTTAAATATCCTTTTTCTGAAGAAGAAAAAGAACTGGCTATATTTGTCACATCATAGCTTTATATTGTAATACAACCATGATTTGTATTATTTTATTATAGTACCTAATGAATAAACTGGATATGGAACTAGGAATATGGAGTCATTTTCTATGGTCAACTGGGAAATAAACAAAGAGCTACCATAATCTAATAATAGAAATAATCTATGCAGTATGACCCAAACCTTTGGACGAACTATATGGATTCATAAAAAGAAAAAAATAGATAAAATAAGTTTCTTTCTTCTATCAAGAATGGGGATCTTGGAGAATCCCCAAATGCTTTTACAATGAAAAAAGTAATGTGAATTTAAAAGTATATGTTCTGGTGATAATATAGATTTTCTCAGATAAAATGCACCTATAGTGATAACTTAAAATAGCTTTGAGGTCAATTCCCATTTCCTCAAATCTCATCCTTTTCCAATTCAGAAAGGGGGGCAGCAGTCTGGAATCAAAGAGCCACATCATTCCTGTCACTTTTCTCTGTCTTGTGAAAATTAATTTTAATTAAATTAGTGGGCTTTAATATCATTTTATAAAAGAAGTACAATGAAGTCGTTATATTCCTCTATATCAAATTAACATCTAGTATTTTAACCACTTATTCATATACCTTTATTAGACTGCCCAAATTGGCAACAGCTAATGAAAATTGTATATTGTACAGTCAGGGCAGCAGCTTGACAGCCACATCATCATTTAGTTCACTATCTTATTTCTCATTAGCATTATATATATATGTACCACCGACAGATAGACAAAGTGGTTGGTATCAAGAAAACATACTAGTGGCTTTAGAAGGCTGGTCTCAAGGACAGCACAGAGGCACTGATCATGGCAGCACAAGAACAGGCCTTGAACAAAAGATCGATAGAGGCCGGGGTCTACCACACCAGACAGGACCCAAGGTGCAGACTGTGCAAAGATGCCCCTGAGACAGTGTGGCACATAACAGCAGGGTGCAAGATGCAGGCAGGTAAGGCATACTTGGAGCGTCACAACCAAGTAGCCGGCATAGTATACAGAAACATCTGTGCTGAGTAAGGGCTGGAGGTTCAAGGATCAAAGTGGACAACACTTCCAAAGGTGATTGAGAAAGACCGAGCCAAGATCCTCTGGGACTTCCAGATCCAGACCGATAAGATGGTGGTGGCTAACCAACTGGACATCGTGGTGGTCGACAAATGGGATAAGAAGGCAGTAGTGGAAGATGTCGCAATCCCCAGTGATAGCAACATCAGGAAGAAGGAACACGAGAAGCTCGAGAAATACTAAGGGTTGAAAGAGGAGCTGGAAAGGATGTGTGGAGTAAATTCATCAGTGATACCAGTGGTGATAGGAGCACTCGGGGCTGTAACCCCCAAGCTGGGAGAGTGGCTCCAACAAATCCCAGGAATAACACCCGAGACCTCACTCCAGAAGAGCGCAATTCTAGGAATAGCTAAGATCCTGTGCAGGACCCTCAGGCTCCCTGGCCTCTGATAGAGGACCCGAGCTTGAAGGAGACACAAGACTGCCCACAGAGGGCGAGTGGGGAAATTATATATTTTCATTTTTCATGTAGTTTTAGGCACATCCATGCTTCAAACCTCTGGCTTGGTATCCCCCCTGCCAAGAAAAGGCTAATACCATCCCCACAGCTGGTTAACTGCTTGCATGTCTGTTGAAATGTAGGTGGTCCAAAAAATATTTTTCTTATTATTATTATTGGTCTCACATGTAGATGGGCCATCAATCAGATAAAAGTTCCAACTGTCAGAACCAAACATTCCTGAAATGGACTACTGCATGAGGTGTTACAAAAGCAGAAAAATAAATTAGTATTGATTTATTCATTAATTTTTTTAAATTTGTTTTTTAACTGTATTAAAAATACTTGCCCTACAAAAAAAAAAAAGGCTAGAGGTTAATAAGGGTTGATATTACAATTCACCTTCTTAATTTAATCAATTATATTAAATTAGAAATCTATATCTGTTACATTATTTCTAACAAAAAAACAAACCAAAATAAAGCTTGAAATCTGTTGAGAACAGAGGGATCCTAGGCTGAATTTCCAAGTGCAAATCGGGATCCACAGATTATAATGGCTTCTGGACCAATAGACTACACCTGCTTCTGGATCACTAGACTTCCCATACATCCAGATTTATAGAATCCACAGACTCTCAGACTCATGGATGTTTTATACATTTTAAGTAAACTGTTATTATCATGTTGTTGTGTTCTGTACAAGTGACATTTATTGCACGTCTGTCCGTCCTAGGAAGAAGGATCCCTCCTCTGTGGCTCTTCCTGAGGTTTCTTATTTTCCCTGTTTAGGGTTTTTTAAGTTTTTCCTCACCCGGTTCGAGGGTCTAAGGGCAGAGGATGTCACATCTGTACAGTTTGTCAAAGCCCAGTGAGATAATGTGTAAATTGTGATTTTGGGCTATATTTTCCCCCAAAACTACAACCAGCTACATCTTATTAATTTACGATATGTGGTAGCTAGTTGTGAATACAACTCTCATTTATAACAAATTTTGTTTAGACTGTGTGGTCTGACTGACTGATATATTAAACATTCAGAATGGGTGCTGTGACTACTAAAGAAAAGGTTGAGAAACACTGATTGACTGCAAATGTTAGGCCTTGCAGATCTTTTGAGTTTTCAGTTTAACTCATTGCCTTTTTGTTGTTAATTTAGTGTTATTCTTTGTTTATGCTTTTGCACGTTAATGGTCGAAGTTCCAACACCTCTTTCAAATATGAGTCATTTGCCAAGAAAATAGACAAAACACAATAAACAAAGTTAAAGATGAATTTAACTATCATTACATTTTTTTTCGAATTATCTGTAGATTTCATCACATATCGCTTATTATTCATGACAAAATTTTTACTAATGAAATGTGTGTGGCAATATTTTTTCTGTCTTGTTTATACCAATGCATACAGTTAGGTTCATAATTATAATTTGGACAGTTACACATTTTTTTTTATTTTACCTCTGTACACAACAATGGACTTAAAAAAAGCATTACATGTAAATGTCCTGCATTTATGTAGCGTTTTTCTAGTCACTGTTGACGATTCACAGCGCTTTACACTACAGGTTTTTGCATTCACCCATTCACACACACATTCATATACTGGTGGCAGTGACTACCTTGCAGGGTGCCACCTGCTCATCAGGAGCGTTAACCATCCACACATTCATACACTGGCGGCGCAGCATCAGGAGCAATTTCAGGACACTTCGACATGTTGACTGCAGGGTCTGGGATCAAACCAGGAACCGTCCGATCACTGGACGACCGCTCTACCATCTGAGCCACAACCGCCCATTAACATGTGACTTAAGAGTGAACTTTCGGCTTTAATTTGCAGGTATCCCACGAGTATTGCAACAACTTGTCCATCAATCTAAGTTTTATTATTGAGACTTAAATGAAAATTCTTTGCAGTCAATGACTGCCTCAAATTTGGAACCCATGGATATCACTGAATGCTGAGTTTCCTCCCTGCCCAAATCGATCCCTGTATCTGTGGATCTAACTGTATCTTAATCTCCTCCATTATTATTTCCTTCTCTCTCTCTTTGCCATTTGCTTCTGTATCCCTAATGGCAGTCGAGACCCAAATTTTCATGTATTAACATCTTTAATGACTCAAAGTCGAATGAATCATTGACTACATTGTTCAAATGCTGAAACTGAAAATAAAATAATATCTTTTTCAGGCGGCACTTTTTTCACAAGTTTTCCAACACAAGAGATTTTAGTGCTGACTACATATTTCACCCATTCTTGCCTTTCGACTTTATCACTTTTACTCCCTGCCAATCTTGCCTCCCTCACCACCACCTTCACTACACCTTCCTCTTGAAATAAAGAGGAAGGCCTCCCTGTGAGCTTACAAGTGGCCCATCCTGAGGGCTGAGATTGATGCCTGTGATCCAGCTGTGCTGATTTACTTCTCAAACCCACAGGGAGTGGGAGATTACACTATACTTTGCTGCAGAGGACGGGGGGCAAAGAGAGCAAAATGAAAGAAGTCATGTGGCAGACGAAGTCCTGTGGGTCTGCTATTAGCACAAATTTCCTTGTCCCTGACCACGTCTTTCATCACCTAAACAAATTATAAAGCGTAACTGATTGCAAGAGCTTTGTTTGATCACTTATCAGGCTTGTACAATAGAGGTGGAGAACATTATTAGTGTTTCAAGATGACAGAACGTATCAAGGCAGACAGAAAGGAACAATTTTGACTGTGTATTAGCATTCAATAAAGCAAAAAACATATCTCAGCTGACAGTGGAGCAGAAACAATCGATCACACTTATCTAAATATTGATTCTAACATTATCCTCTTGAGGTCATCAGTAATCACACAACAGGCACAGCCCCCCAATTTTTCTGGCCTCATCGTTGGCTCATTGGCTCCTCTCAGCCATCAGGCTGAATCTGGTGATCGATCACAGGTCATAGATGAATGATAATCAATCACTTCAGCAGCTAACATCATACTGTAAGTAATCTATTACAGTTCGACACAAGAGAGAAGTTAGTTGGTAACATGTTGAATCTATTAGACGCATCCAAATTAAACATCCCAATATATTTTTGAGGTACTTCTCAAACTTTCCCAAATCAGAGATAAGGTTTACATTTAGATGTTTTGGCCACAATAGTCATACATTTGGTCATTGTGTTTCTTATTGATGAAATTGTACGTCTGAAAATGTATCCTGTTTGGGCGGCACAGTGGTGCAGTGGTTAGCACTGTCGCCTCACAGCAAGAAAGCCCTGGGTTCGATCCCCAGGTCAGGGCGTTTGTGCGGAGTTAGCATGTTCTCTCTGTGCCTGCGTGGGTTTTCTCCAGGTACTCTGGCCTCCTCCCACAATCCAAAAACATGCAAAAACTGGGGGTAGGTTAATTGGTCACTCTAAATTGCCCGTAGATGTGAATGTCAGTGTGGATGGTTGTTTGTCTCTATATGTCAGCCCTGCGATGAACTGACAACTTGTCCAGGTTGACCCCGCCTTCGCCTGAACATGCTGAGATAGGCTCCAGCCCCCCCCGCGACCCCTAACCGGATAAGCGGGAGGAAATGGATGGATGGATGGATGGATGGATTTACCTCTTTTTACTGACAATGTATCATTTTGGCAGTTTTAGATTAAAAGTCATTATATTTTAGTCAGCTTTTAGTCATAAGTATTAGCCAAAATTGTCTTTATATAGAAACTAATTCAGTGGAAGTTGTGTCATCACTCTCTAGAGCCGCAAGAGTACAGCTCCTCTTCTAGGAACAGAGTGATACGTCATTATATGATGTCATTTGGAGCATAATTGGTGAAGTCATGGTATATAACCCCACCCCTCCCATGCCCTTAAATAAGCTACTAAAACAAAACTGATTAGAAAAATGAACACTCCAACATACAACTGTGTGAAAAAAGAAATACTTGCAACAACATAAAGTTTGAATCTTATCTATCTAATGATGTTCAGCCCACCACAAGGGTGTGATCAATATATGTTGTCTTCACTTTTATATACAGTCAATAGACAAGTCATTCAAAACTTTGTTTTTTATTTTCCATCTTTTAAGACCAGTTTGCAACTTTACTTTGGACAGTACCCTTACCGTAATTGACTGGGTGGGATGAAAATGTAAGTTGTGGCTTCAACACCCAATCAGGAAACTTCTTAAAGTAATGTTAAATGGGTTGCCTAGGGTGCTCAGGAAAGAAAAGGCTCTGTTGTGGACACTTATCAGATCTTTAAATCTTTTTGCCCGCCAGTGCATAATCTCACTGCCTCCAAAGAAAAAAATGTACCTCACCCATTTATACATTTACTTTTATTATTTTTATACACTGCTTTGCCAACTTCAAAATAGATGTTGCCACTGATAAAGACATTGCCTCGGAGGCAGGTTTACACACAAATGCTCAGTTTTGCATTTACTTGTAATATTGCATATACTGTACTGTTATAAATTTACTCCATAGCAAATAAATGCCATTGCTCTCTAATTCAGTGAATACATGTCTGAAATGGTTTGCATGACCTTTCAGGAGGAAACCAGTGTTTTGTCTTTGGTTCAGGGGTCATTGATTAGTTGCTGTGTGCAAGGCAAACACTCCATTCTACTTCTTCGCGAATGCAATTACAACCCTGCTCTGTTCCTGGTACAGGGCTTAATGCCAAGGTCTGACAAGATTAAGCTGTACCAATGTTTTTGCACAAGATTTTGTCTGTGAATGCAGCACAATAGGAACCATTTTAGACCCTATCAGTGCAAGAGTTTTTTTTTTATTTTTCTTGCCCCATGATCAGGATGTTATGCAGCGGCTGCACAGTCGATAAAATTCAATAAGAGCAAAAACAAATCTATTCGCATACATGTTCACCATTAGCACATATGAAAATGGACATTTACCTGCAATCATGAAAAACAAAGAGCAAGGGCTTCAGAAAAATTTCCACTGGCATCCAAATGGTGAGACGTTATGTTTTAATCTCGTCAAGACATCAAGATGTGTTTTATTTGCACACGGTCAGCTCAGTGCAAAAATAACTAAATAGATAAATAAATAAGTAAATGAGAAGCAAGGCCATAATGGGCTCTGAGAAAATAGTAGTATAGTAGTTGCATGGTCTCTAAAACAGAGCAGATTGAATTTTGCCAGACTAGCTCTGCTACTGTAAACAATTTTCCAATTTTATATATATTGCTATATTGCACAGGCCAGACCAAGGAACAGAAGAGTGTGTCTGCCTGCATAAATGTTTTTTTCAAGATTATGAACATGTGAAAATGAAACACAAAGTGATATTTTTTTTAACATTCTGAGTGAGGTGGAGTGTGGGGCAGAAAAGGAAGAAATAATGCTATTTGGTTTATAGAGAAAATCACCCAAAGTTTGGGGGATGACATGACATGTGTGTACATGTGAACCTTCATTATTATTTTCATCATTATTAAATTCACAATGAATAATTTAAGGTTTTAAATTCTACTATTTGAAAATGGCAATTGAAATTGCAATTGAAGTCCTTAAAATCATGATGACATTTCATTACATGACATCTCATGTTATGCAATATCTCGAAATGATGACTTAGTAAATGAACTTCCCAAAGCAATTGCCAGTTCTTTTGAAAAATATATTTTCTGTTTCTCACATAATTTGTATGACAATTTATTTTTCTTGTGCTGTTACAGTTAAAGAGAAGGCCGTTAAAAGCTTCAATCGGTTAACTGACTATAATTAACCAAGATATATAATTTGTGGAGTATTTTGCACATAACTCAGACTCCATAAAAGGCTGGCGAGTGAAACAAAGTTTGAGGGTTTGAAGGGTTTTCTTTTTTGTGTGTGGATGTGAAGGGTAAGCAGCCCCAGTGCGACATCTGCAACACCAGTAGAGGGCATTAGGTTGTCAGCTGACTGGAAACTGAATGCAGCTACACAGCTGACTTAAACAAACACTCAAATGAAGGTTTTGGAATGTATCTATTTGTGGTAATAATAATGCAAGCAACAAATGTGTGCAAATGTTAAGGCAAACTATATTCCTGATTTTTTTTTTTTTAAATAAAATCATCAAGTACAAATACAAGAAATGCAAGTAAAAAATAATAAGCTCTATAACTGTCATTACAATTATTCAGGTACTACTCTTTTATCAAAACAACTAGAGCAGAGGGACAATTGCACGTTACATTAATAATGTAATCCAAAGTTGCATCACTTGTAAATCCAGTTCATTTTACGTATATATCCTACATATAAAAGCAATATTGGCCAGAGGCTCTCCCATTCACCCAGTGTGCCTTTTCATGTTATTACAGTGCACACATCTTTTGTGAGAGTGCAATCATGACATCTGATGCAGACAAGAAGGTAGAGATGTCCTGTGGAGTTAAAGAGAGTATTGAACAGAGATCCATTTGGAGGGCAGTAAATGTCATTTGGCTATGGATTCAGTCATATCCAAAATCCCAAAACCCCTTTCCTACCCCTAAATAGACCTCTTGACATGGGGCTAAAAGTTAGGCTGCTTAGCTACTCTTTAATCTGCTTCCGCGGCCCCCGGTTCATGGGGTTAAGAAAATCAAAATAAACAGATGGTTATCTGACTAAATTAGAGCACAAGCAACTTTTCCAAGCACTAAGTACCGCATTACCTATCACATGTTTGAGGCTCTATTTATCAATATCTTTTTTTGGAAGAAAAGCTCCGACTCAGTTGTTTATAGTTACACTGTCTGCGTTAACTGCAGCCTGAGAAATGGTTTGGAATATGGTATTGTGATTGTCATTGCACTAACTTTGCATCGTACAACCATCTGCATGTGTTTGTAAGTCTGTATTTTGATGTTTACAGTTACCAATGTGCTCATGGCTTGGCTTTGAGTCAGAACAATGTATGTCTGTGTGGAATCCATGTATTTGTTATCTCTGTGTGTGAGACAGTCGGTGGATGTTTGCTGTTATTTTTGCCTTGCCTTCAAAGCCAATATCAGTACGTCCCAGCTGAGGAGGCATTACAGGCTGTTGATTTGAGCGGCTCACAGGAGTTGCAACTGTAATCTGTGTCTTCTCTTAGGTGTGTTGTAGAGGTGGCTGTTCACAGGAGGAAGGTTGGGGAATTTGGTTAATTAAGACATGTAAACAGCAGATAAGTGCATCCTGATGGGATCATAAAGGCACCAGACCAAAAATATTACCAAACTACCGCTTTGACATGCCATTCATTTTTTTCTTCTTTTTAATTGTGTTTCTCATTTTTTCCTGCTGCGTGGCTTGGAGTGAGAAGAGCAGGTACGCAGCCATGCATGGCCAGATTCTAAGAGTGTTGGAGGTGTATGTTTCCTTAATGATAATAATAGTCCAAGCCACACAGTTGGTACAGATAATTTAGTATTACAAGAGGGTGGCAGGCCAGATTAGACCAGAGGTGGACAGCATACAAATGAAAATAACCTTAAGTTACTGAAGAGTCATATGCAAAGCTCAAGAGGCTCCAGCCATCATCATCTTTATCAGTGACTACATGATTGACAACAGGTAAACAAACATACATACCAAGGACACGTAGGTTTGGTATCTAAACTCATCAGTGCTAACATCATCATGTTGGTTTTTAAGATGTCTATTGCAGTTGAATAACTAATTATTACTGCCAAGGAGGTTATGTTTGCTTGTTTGATTGTTCAAAGGATAACTCAAATACTTAAAGAGAGACTTTTACCGACTTTTCATGAAAGGTGGGAAATGGGGAAATTAGATTTAGTTAGGATTTGAAACATCATCTGGATCCGTTTTTTTTTTTTTTGTATGAATTTTTACGAAATGGGGTGATTTTAAGATTTTAAGTTTCTCCTGTGAGGTTACTAATAAGGCCTCAGACGTGCAACTAACATCAATATGAAGGAGCATGTTGAAACCATCCTAATACAAATATTGCACTATGAATAACATTTTCAGGTCTTCAGACATGTAGACCTGTGGGAGGGGATTATTTGGCCTTGGCAGAGGTCTGCACTCTCTGAATGCTTTCTAGTTTGCAATTAATTCTGCAAACCAATGTTACCTTTGCATTGTTCCTTTGATTGGTTACTCGTTTAAATCTGTTCAACATTAACTTTATTTGCCCATAAAGGGCATTTGGTTTCACTGCAAGACATTACAAAAGAAATCCAAAAGACAATAAACAACACACAAAACTAATTTAAAAGGGTGTGCCTAAGGAGTATTACAGACTTGGAGAAACAGCTGCAGTCCTGAAATGACTTTACTACATTTACATTAAATACAAGAACAAAAAGCTATCAACAAATAAGTTACTGATATTTATTGCTAATAATAAAAATCATTAGAACAAATTATAAGTAAATTATTTTTTTTTCAAGATTATGATAATATTGGTCAACAAAACTGCTGGCAATGTTGTCAACCTATATAGACCAAAGCACGACACATCCAAGGACAGACAGAACATGAAGCACACCATAATGACAATATCACCATAAATTATCATCATCATCATCACCAGCAGCAACAACAGTAGCAAGTCAAGCAAAATGGGAAAACAGTGTTTATCCATTGCTTATAAGCTAGGGTTCTTGTGTTGTGTAGAATGTGGATATAGTCTTTTAAATTTTTGCTGTTTCAGACAAAATTTTCCCACCACACATTTATAAAACTGTCAGTTATCTGTTTGGGTACATTTCTCATTATTCTTTTTCACCTTCTAATCCACCAAAATATTTGCAGGGGGAGACACACAGTTCATATGGTGGTACATGTATATAAATCACTGCAAAATGAAAATGGCGAGTGTTGGTATGGTGTTACATTAATATCAGTTGATAGCCTCTATTTGGTTGCACAGAGATATCAGTTTATCAGTAGAAATGTAACACCATGTTTTGTGCTCTACTATTTTAAATACATTATCTAATATATTATCTGTGGCTGAAATAGCATCTGCACTGTGTACCTTTGATGGTACAGTTTGTCATAACTGTAAAAAAAAAAAATGTGGGCCTTTTTAGAAATTACATGCGCATCTGAGAGAGGTTGATCTTATGATATAGTCTTGTCGGCTATATAGTAAAAGTCCAGCCTATAATAAACTGCCTGTAAGATAATTCTGAGTAATCTCAGTCTTTATCAAGTCTGTGTTTGCCTCAACACATGGTTAAATGTAAATGTCCTGTATTTATATAGCACTTTTCTAATCATTGTTGACCACTCAAAGTTCTTTTACACTACAAGTTTTGGATTCTCCCATTCACACACTAGTGGCAGTGACTACCTCGCAAGCCAGTTGGAGCATTAACCATTCAGACACTCATATACCGATGGTGCAGCATCAGGAGCAATTAGGAGTTCAGTGTCTTGCTCAAGGGCACTTCGACATGTTAAATGCAGTGTTCTGGGGTCGAACCAGGAACCTCCCGATCACTGGATGACCACTCTACTATCCGAGCAACAGCCGCCCCTTAAACAAAGTTTATACTTGGTGAAATTTGTTCCCCTGTGAGCTAACATAGTATCACTTTAGCCAAACATTAATACCAGATATTTTTATTAATGAGCTTAACCCTTTTTTTTCTAAAAGCAAAAAAAAAAAATTCCCATTGTGATATTTTCTCTATTAATTTATTTAAAATTTTCATCAATTTGATAGTATCTACATTATACTGGTCAATGGCCAAGACCGAAGGCAATTATTTAGAAATATATGAAGCTTTATGTTACACAATATTTAATAACTTCACCAATGTTTGCATACATTCAGGTTTTATTTTTGAGATCTTGCAACGTGATAGTCACACCATTAGCACCTTTTCATCATTGTCTAAACACCTGAAGAACAATGAATTGTGGCAATATAATTGTCTTTATAGTAGACAAAGCACTCCCTACTGTTTACTTTTTACAGCTGTTCATGCAGATGGTGTGGTTTGTGTGGAAAAATGTTGTGATTGTGATAACAAAATGGCCTATGTCCATAGACAATGGATAAATTGACTTTAATGTAGAGTGCAAACCATAATACAGATTTATCTGGACATATCACACTGTGCCAGTGAGTTGTGTGTAAACAAACGCTTCAGACGATGTGTTTCATTTGCGGGCTGTACAACAAATAAAAGCCCTCCAATGGACATGACGTAAGGTTGATAACAGTACATGGGACAAATGTGACAGTGCTGATGGGTGGTTTTGTAGACATTTGATGTGAAATTGTAAGAGAAATCACTGGAGGAAAGTGGCATCACCAGTTACTCTGGCCGCTCAGCCCCAAAAGCAATTGTGTTCAAAGAGACACCTCACTGGTTAATCTGATCCCCAGTTAAACTGTGTCACCAGCTGTAATAACACTACTTCTTTGTTTGTTTGTCAGGCTGATGGAGCCATTTCCACTTCCGGGTCACACAACTTGCGTCAAATTAAATTTAAAGTATTGGAAAATGCTCATCCTCCCAGTCACATTAACACACACATTCCCAGAGACACTGGCAGAGGTGGTGGAGTTGCAGGCATTTTCAATTCTGCCCTATTAATAAACCTTAAGCCCAAACAAAATTTTAGTTCATTTGAAAGTCTCATTCTTAGCATTTCCGATGCAGCCATGAAAACTCTGCAACCAACTATGTTTTTTATAGCGTATGGAGCACCTGGACCCTACACTGAATTTTTATCTGAATTTTCAGAGTTTCTTTCAGCCCTGGTCCTTAAAACAGATGAAGTTATTGTTGTAGGTGATTCTAATATCTATTGTAGACATTGAAAACGACAGCCTTGGCATTTCTCTCACTGTTAGATTAATTTGGCTTCTGTCAGTGTGTACAAGAATCAACGCACTTTTAATCACACCCTTGATCTTGTTCTGATATATGACATTGAAATTGAGCACTTAAAAGTCTCTGCGCAAAATCTGCTTTTATCAGATCATTTTCTTCTAACATTTGAATTTCTGCTCATCAACTATAAACCAAGAGTCACTAGTTATTATAGAAGGTGCATATCTGAGGACACTGTTGAAAATTTTAAAGAAATTATTCCCTCTGCATTAATTTCAGTGCCATAGCCCAGTATAACAGAGGAGTCATATCTTAATTTTAGCCCCTCCCAGCTTGATCACCTTGCTGATTTCACTGCCGGCTCTCTACATGCTTCACTCGATTCTATTGCCCTAATCTAATTGTAAAGAAAGCAAAAACACTCAAGAGACTAGCTCCATAGTATAATCTTAGTACTCACAAGTTAAAACAGAAAAGTCACAAACTTGAAAAGAAATGGGATTCCAATAAACTGGAAGAGTCATGTCTGGCCTGGCACGATGGCCTTAAAGTATACAGGAAGGCCCTTCGCCGAGCAAGAAAAGACTACTATTCAGCGTTGATAGAAGAAAACAAGAATAAGCCCAGGATCCTTTTCAGCACTGTAGCCAGGCTGACTGAGAGCCATCATTCTATTGAACCATGCATTCCTAGAGCCCTCACCTGTAATGATTTTATGAACTTCTTCAATAATAAAACTATACTTATCAGAGAAAATATCCCACACTCCACAGATTCCATTTCAGCAACAGGAACTATAGAGGCCGTTATTAGTCCTGACTTGTGTTTGGAAAGCTTCCATCCAATTAACCTTTATGAACTAATGACAACATTATCTTCATCTAAATCGTCTAAATTGCAATGCAGATGAAACACAATTACACTTATCAATGAAGCCAGATTAAACCCATCAGTTAGCTAATCTACAGACATGTCCTAAGGACATTAAAAACAGGATGTCTCATATCTTTTTATTGTTTAACTCTTACAAAACTGAAGTCTTTGTGCTGGGCCCTAAACACACTGAAGAATCATTATCCAACAACATAGTTAATCTGGATGACATTACCATGGCCTCCAGCACCACTGTCAGAAACCTGGGTGTTATCTTTGACCAGGAGCTGTCTTTTAACTCACATGTTAAACAGATTTCAAGGATGGCCTTCTTTCACCTCCGTAACATTGCTAAAATCTGGCACATCCTGTCTCAACAAGATGCAGAAAAATGAGTTCACGCATTTGTTACTTCCTGGCTGGATTGCTGTAATTCTTTATTTTCAGGTTGCCCTAATAAGATTTTAAAGACTCTTCAGTTGATGCAAAATGCAGCAGCGCGTGTACTGACTGCAACTAATATCAGAGACCATATTTCCCTTGTACTGGCTTCTCTGCACTGGCTCCCACTTGAATTCAGAATAGAATTTAAAATCCTTTTCCTCACCCAAAATGCTATTCATGGTCAGGCACCATCTTATTTTAAAGAGCTCATAGTATCCAAACACCCATCCAGAACCTTATGCTCGCAGTATGTAGGGTTATTGGTGATCCCAAGAATTTCCAAAAGTAGAATGGGAGGCAGAGCTTTCAGCTATCAAGCTCCACTCCTGTGGAACTATCTTCCAGTCTTGGTACGGGAGGCAAACACACTCTCTGATTTTAAGAGTAGGCTTAAAACTTGCCTTTTTGATAAAGCTTATAGTTAGGGCTGGCCTATCTAACCCTGAGTCATAGGCTTAGGTTGCTGGGGGAACCCTCCATGATGCACTGAGCTCTCTTCTCTGCCTCCTCTGACTCAGACTCCATCTCTGCTCCTCTAAATGTCCATATCCTTACACTAACTTTACTTCTTCCCTGGCGTCTTTATGCTTTATCATCCTGCAGGTCTTTTTAGGTTGTAGTGTTAGCTGCTGCTCCGGTCCTGCCTGATGCCTACGGCCCACATTAGGACAAGAGATCTTGTGACATGGATCCTAGGCTGGATTTCCCAGTGCAAATCGGGAGCCACAGATTACAATGACTTCTGGACCAACAGACTACACCTGCTTCTGGATAACTACACATCATATAGCCTTGGATTTATAGATTCCACATACTGCTGGACTCACTGACTACATCAGCAACACTCAGATCTTGATACATGGACTATAATGACTCCTGGACCAATTGACTACATTGGGAGCTGCTGCTGTTGTGGTCTTACCTACTGCTTCGAATAGGACAGGAGTTCCTGTGACTTGGATCCTAGGCTGGATTGCCCAGCATTGTCAATGGACTACAATGCCTTGGACCAACATACTGTACCCATATTATATCTGGATTTACAGACTAATTTGAACTCAAACATTCTTAGTAAACTGTTACTGTCAATTGATGGATCCCCCCTCTGTGGTTCTTCCTGGGGTTTCTTATTTTCCCTGTCTAGGGTTTTTTTTTTAAGTTTTCCCTCAACTGGTTCGAGGGTCTAAGGGCAGAGGATGTCACATCTGTACAGTTTGTCAAAGCACAGTGAGATAATGTGTAAAATGTGATTTTGGGCTATACAAATAAAATTAGATTTGATTTGAATTGATCTAATTATCCAATTTTCATTTGAACACAAAATGGGTAATTGGAAGAACGAGTTGTTATCTGTCATTTCATTTTGCTTTTGAAAATGAATATTTCTTGATTTCTGGTTTTGTTTTGAAAAATGAATGAACGGATGTTACACTGATTCCAAAAGTCACTTGTCAATATCTGAACAAACAAATACTGACATGATAAGACAAGAGTTCTGTTGTGTTCTGAGATTGTGGATGTTTGTGATATATCTACACAGATCTGAGTTTGTGTGTTTGTTTGTTTTATCTGGCATTGCCAAGAAACTGTCAGACTTCGAATATAATGCCTTTAGTGTAAATAAGTGTAACATGGCCCAGGTTGGGCTCTAACCTCATGGTCAGGCGTGGAGATTTGGTGGGATTACTGGTTAGGAAATACTCTAGTGTGGACAGCCCTGTAAAACATGCAGCTGGATTTTCATTTAGATTGGACATAAATGACCACTGTCAGCAGTGTCTAACTATTTATGGACATTTGAAAGAGGATTAGAAAGTGAATCCCTTTGCTCAGTTTCTGGTGAAGAATTTCTAGGGGGAAATTACTTTTCATTCATTTTCTGCTTCACATTGCATTGTTGTTCTGGGGACATGTATCTTGTAAACACCATTATAAATCGATTAGGCTCCACTAATGTTTGTTCCACAGTGTTTAGTTCTAGATATAGAGGGCTTTATTGCTGTGATGATATGCAATTATTGGCCTTACATTAACAGTTTGCAGTCTGAAACTCCAAAAATGTTTTTAAAAATGGATAATGGTCAGAAGTTGTGGTACTAAATAATATTCATTATACCAACCTTGATATGGTTGGTCTAATGATGATATGATGATACCTCATGAATAGAGCCTATATTACAAAGCCAAATTGGTCTCATTAACTTTAACATGCACACTATGCTCTCTCTGTTGGTGATAGGCACCTTTAAAGTTGATTTATTTTCCGTCAAACTATCTGTGAAACGTGAACACAAGAAAGAGGAGAAGGAGGAGAAGAAGAAAAAGATGCATGATGATGTCTGCTATATTTTAGAGCATGACCAAATCACACGTTCTTCTTGTGCAGGTCTTGTAGGCTGTACCAAACTTTTGTTTCTGCTCCAAGGAGCAGGGAAAGATCTCTGCATGACCAACCTTGAAAGAAGTCTTTTACTGACAGGCATAATGAAAAAGATCAAACCTGTTTAATCTTTAAGTTTTACTTTAAAAGAAGCACAGTAACTTTTTTTCATTTATTAGAATATGTTTTTATTGAATGGTTTTTTATTTCACTTATTCATTTTGATTATGGATATAGTTAAAAATCAGTTGATGGTCTGTCTGCCAGCAACAAAACACTTGTTACATCATTTATCATTTTTATTCAGCTCCATGTGTGGCTGATAATACTTGAGCATGAAGGTTTGAAAATGATTACATAATTTTCCCTGATACATTTAGCCAAATTCTGTTCAAAATATGCTTTAATATTCAGTGCTATTTATTTATTTATTTATTTATTTTTTGATTTGACAACTTTCCAATTTGCAAGATTTTGTTAATATCACCTCTGCAATGATAAGAATTCACACTTTTTTTGTGACCCGGCATTCGCTCGTCTGACTGCTCACCTCTCTTCTAGTTCTAATGCATTCAGGTCCCTCCTTCCAGTTCATCGTCGAAGTGGACACGTCAGATTCTAGAATACTTTCCCAGTGCTCTGCTGAGGATCAGAAATTCCATCCGTGTGCATTCTGCTCTTACCAACTGACACCAGCGGGAAAAAAAGGATGGGAATCATGAGTTGTTGGCTGTGGTCCTGGCCCTTCAGAAATGGAGACACTGGCTTGAAGGATCAGAACAACGTTTCCTTCTCTGGACAGACTACAAAAACCTTGCCTACCTCTGCTCAGTTCCTTGGTCTCTATGCCTGGGGCAGTTCTGTTTCATCCTCTTCCATCCACCTGGTTCCTGCAACGTCAAACTTGATACACTCTCCAGGCTGTCATCATCCGAACCTGAAACAGAACGGGAGTCTATTCCCATCCTGATTGTTTCGCTGCTGTCCCCAGTGGGAGATAGAAATATTAGTCACAGATGCACAGCGTGTTAATCAAGATCCTGGCACTGGTCCCGCTGGACGACTATAGGGTCCTGACCCAGTTTGTTCACAAGTTCTTCAATGGGCACACTCGTATAAATTAACTTGCCATCTTAGTATCAATCGAGCCCTCCACTTGCTAAAGGAACATTTTTTTATGGCTGTCCATGACCCAGGATATGCGTGCTTTTGTCTCTGCATGCAAGACTTGTGTCAGAAGCAAGTCCTCCCATCTGTCTCCAGCCAACCATCTACGACTTCTTCCCATCAATCATCGTCCTTGGTCCCTTATCTCAGTCGATTTCATTACCAGATTGCCTCCCTCTCACAGCAACACTGTTGTTCTCACTACTGTGGACCGCTTCTCCATATCCGTTTGCTCAAAGGATCTGCCCCTTCAGGTCCAAAAAACTGGCACCAAAATTACAAAATTGAGGTCATCAATCCCTCCGTTGCCAGCTTAAACTCCCATCGTCTCTCAAGGTACATCCTTCTTCCACATTTCCCTGATTAATCTGATCTGATAATCTGATAAATCTTGGACATTTGACAGCATGGTCGAGGCTTTAAGTAACTTGTGGAATGGGAAGGTTATGGTCCTGGGCAGAGGTTCTGGATCTCCGGTAAACTTATTCTGGATCAGACTATCCTTCGGGACTTCTACAGATGAGCCAGTTGGCGTCTGTTGAGGGGGCGGTCCTGTCACAATTCCACCCGTGACTTCAGGTCTTTTTTTTATATTGTTCATTTTATTGTTTTTCTTTGTTGCTGTTGGTTGACTGCTTTTTGTTTTGTTCTCTCTTTCTCTTCCTCCCTCTTTCTCTGTCTGCAGGGGGCGTGGTCAGCTCGTAGGCTGCTGGCAGTGCTGCACACCTGCCTCTCATCCACAATCAGCACCTCTATTTAAACCCGGCTTCTTCCTCCACACCTTGCCAGATTACTGTCCGTAATAGCGGTATTTGTCGGCTCAGATCACTCAAGCTCAGTAGTGATATTTAAATCTTTTCATCATTGTTGTCCTGTTCTCCTTCCTCAGGCACCACCAGAGCCTTCACCACGCTCCCTCTCAGTTTTCCCATCCACCACTCATCGACTACCGTCAGCAACTTTTCTCAATAAACTTTGTTAAATCTCTACGTTCCTCGGCTCCGCCTCTGAGTACTAAACAAAAAATTTAAACTAAAACCTAACACACCTCTAGTTTTTGTCGTGTCTAAATTGTCACCGCAATTTTGTCATATTTACAATCATGTCAGCTTGTGCCTTGCTGCCACAGAAAAACATGCCCTGGATGTTATCAAAAGCTGCCAGACAGAACTATCAATTTGGAACTGTGTGTATACAAATATGATGAGTGGAATCTGATTTTTTTTCTCTTTTGCCAACTGATTGTTGTAATTTTCAGGCTGTTTACGCATCAGCTTACAAAGGTTCTGCAACAATTTTGTACTGGAACACCACACCACACATCTGCCCTGAAGTGAACATAAATTATTCAGCTTTTTGCTGGGGACTCTTAGGGGCTCCCTTGAACCTTGAAAACCACACTGACTTTCCAGGACATGCGCACAATGTAAAGGAAAGTTCACACTTTTACTTAGCAGTGTTCTGATGGGGCAAAATAAAGGCCATAAAACTGCAATGCAGCTTTATTAGAGACATGTTATCTAATAGGAAGTATGGCAGAAACAAGTTAGCAAAACAAAAACTATTTGCAAGCAAAACCACTTATCCAGGATTTATTTGTTTATTTCTTTTTATTGTATATTATGTATTTATTTTTTTTTATTATTTGATTGTGTACTAATTAATGTGGAT
This sequence comes from Mola mola, assembly GCA_001698575.1. Taxonomy (NCBI): domain Eukaryota; kingdom Metazoa; phylum Chordata; class Actinopteri; order Tetraodontiformes; family Molidae; genus Mola; species Mola mola. The sequence continues at coordinate 2,511,736 of KV751336.1, forward strand.
TGTACTCTCATCCCATGCCGTTGCATAGTTTGTTTTTGTTTCGTTACAGATCACACACAAAAAATGAGGAACATCATTAAGGTTCAAATAAATGTGGAAGCAGCAGCTGCTAATAATGACAGCAATTCTAACAAAGATAGGTCAGCTGTGAATATTTCTACCCCCTTAGAAATATTGTATCATTTCCTTAAGTAGGCCGGCAATATGTTAACAGCAACATACAAAGAAACGGGAAGTAATACAAACACACTATGCTGACACGTCCTACAGAAGAGCATTTATTATGCAAGCACACAAACCATCAATGATGGGAAGCAAGAAGGATGCAAAGGCAAGATAGGCTTTGGGTCCCCACTGTAATCTCACACAGAATGGCACCAGTGACAGAATGAGTTTTCTCCACACTGAATAGCACGATGGCTCTTTGTGTCTTTTTGATTTTCTCTCTTCTCAGATGATGTGTGGGGAAGGGAGGATCCCCTTTGTGTCAAATCACAAGACTTAAAAGCAAAGTTGGATATGGATTCTGTGAGACAGACTGAGAGAAACAGGGATGAGTATACAGTGCACATGCTGCCAGGATCCATGTTTTTCTATGATACCCCACACAAACAGTGTTTCTTGAGAAAAAATAACACAGATACAGCTGAGTTTGTTGACAGTTCGTTGAGAATTCTGAAGACAGAACAAGAAAATGACAAGATTATTTTTCCCTCTAACTGAGTTTGCTCTGTAATACAGACTTCTTTGCCTCTATGTAAATAGAAACTTCTTTCAGAAAGAATTTGCAATTTATTATTAAGCTGCAGTAAACTGGGAAATAGAATTAAGTGAAATGGTCCCTCAATGGCAGAATTTGGTCCTAATTTAATTTTAGTTTAATTACTTACTCAATCACTCAAGGTAAATGTAACCCTTGCTCTAAAATTGTAAGCTCTGCCCTTTACTTGACCTTCTTCAATCACATGTATCCGCCCACTGGAATTTGCATAAATGTTGACAGATAAGTCTACTTGAATACACACACCAATCAACATAGAGTAGTACAACAGCTGCATTGTCCAGTGGTACAGGGTTTTAGTTATAGAACAAAGTTTACAATAACAACTTCCAATCTCACACTAATTAGTGAACAGAACCAACTAACTCTCCTTTCGCATAGCTGCAGCTATCAGCTTGTTCATACAAATTTAAACCTTCTCATATACTTTTCCTGTGCCAGTAAAACAGCTAATGTTTATTGTGTGAGACAAGAGCTGTAGTTCACTGAGCTGTTTCAAACAAAACTAAGTAGTACATAACTGTTTCTATGACAAAGTGTGTCCTGACATTGTGAATTTCATTTTAAAGTACCAAATATGGCATTAATTCAGCGAGGACTATAGTATATACTATATATACTGTATACTGTATATTACTACTTAAGATTTATTTGAAATCCATCCAATTGAGATGTATTACTCAAAACCAGAAATATCACCCTCAAGGTGGTAATAAAGGGATTCATCAGGCTTCAACCAATACACCAAAGTGGCATCAGTATAGAACAGTAAACTGCAGATGTATTCATGTATATACATGAATAGCATACAATGTAAAGGCTTGTATGTAACTGTGTGATCATGAAGTGTTTACGGCCACTCAGTTGTTTACTTATAAAATGTTGTCAATGTTGTTTGTGATTATATCTCTTTATACAGAATTTTTATTACCTTTTTTGGACTTCTCTGTATATATATCAACATAAGTATACACAAGTACAATTTTCTTTTGTCTTAAACAATTTCAGCAGTAAGTTTCAGTAAGGACATTCTTAATCTTGCTATCACAAGTGCTTATTATTTTTCTCTGACATTTATTGAAACTGCTATAATTAGGACATGTTTCAAAAGCCAATATTTGAAAGCGCTTGGGGAATATAATTTCTCTTTGGCAAGACTGGCTGCAACAATAAATATTCATTTGTTGTATCCCAAATTAATATCTATTGTCATTATTTTATTGTTCCCTAACATGTTTGCAGGACAGAGGTGCAATTATTTTTATGGAAAGGTGGAATACTGGTATAACATATTCATTAATTAGAGAAACAGCCAGCAGTCAACAACAACATGTTTTCATTTAGACTAAGATCGAATCACCATTAGCCTCCATTTACTTAAACCTAAAACAACTAACAACTAATTAACTAAATATTTACTTAATATCACATTATGTATGTTTAAAATTTTCACTTTCCCTTCTGTTAGCTTTTGAGTGGCAGTGACTCAGATCCAATAAATAAGTCCCAGGCGGGGTTATTGGGAAGTATTAACCTCAAAAACACAGCAGTGAATCGGAGAAGTTGCTAAATTTGCCAAGTGTCAAACAAATAAACTCCCATGGGAATTCCCCTTGAGTGTGCAAGTAGAACAGAGATGATTATATTTAACAATGGAAAAGTTCTCCTGTGTAAGCCACTCGTCACATTCTCTGTGCGCTCCCCTGTCTGCTATTCTTCTACCTTGCTGTTGTTGTTTTATAGCTGTTTTGCCTGCCATCCACCCCACCACTGAACTAGGACTTCAGATGTCTGCAAGTCACTGTTTTTTCCTCCTCAAGCAGCAAGGAACTAAAAGGTAGGAGATATTGCTGAAGTGCAATGGAAGTAATTGATAGCCAGTTTGGCATACTAGGGGGCTTTGACAACAATTAAGGGAAAGAAAATTAAAATCTTTGAAAAAATTACCAAGTAAGCACCCAAAATAGAACAATAGCAGCCCCTCTGTTGGTGTCGTATTTGTGTCTTGCAACCTGGGATGTGAAGATTTATGTACATATGTGTACTTAGTAAGTGTAGTTTTCTTTTCCGCTCTTACCAAAAGTGTGTACTTAAAATAAATAAATAAATGAAAATAAAGATAATAATACAAAAGCATGACATGTCTTCTCAGGTCTGGCTACTCTAAAAGTACAAATCCCAGCACTTGCAAACCACAACTAATTTATAATTTAACCTGAAAATCATACCATATCATTTTAACTTTCTTTTTTTCTTTTAATTAGGTCAACTTGAAATGGGGCAGAGGGTATTTTAGTGTTTAAATAGATATAGCACATGCAAATGTATGCAGACTGTCTGCTGTGATGATCAAACCATGCTGTCCTAGCTGTACCAAGTTAGCGGGTCATTTACCAAGCAACATTTTTTCGTCAAACGGAGCTAATATCCATCAAATTAACATTTTTAGTTGTGTCACACATTCAATATCTTAGTAATTACTTAGGTCAACGCAGTGTTTGAATATACCAGAGTTTTCTTCCTGCAATGTGATAAATCAGTGAAAAACAGATGAGTAATTCAGCATAAAATGCATTGTACACTATGTTTGGATGTCCTAAATGTCAGTTGAAAGTGATCATCATTCAGATTAGCCCTGTTGTATAAACATATTATGCTCATACTATATTGACTTGCATAAAGACATAAAGACCAAAGGCATAATTATCATTGCCCATGCTATACTTTTCAGTTCATTTTTTCCCCCTATTCTTTTGAAGTGACCTTTGCACTTGGGTTCCATGTGGAACACAAATTCACAGTAAAATTTTGGAAATTCACAAGTGCATGCAGCAGCCCCTCCTCATATTTTCAAACATAATTTTATATTTTGTCCGTCATTAGTAACATAATGTGAATTACTTGAGAAGAGTAAAACCTATCCATTACCCTGGAAACACCAGGGTAATGGATAGGGTTTCTTGTGTTTTATCTTCTCAACTCCTGGCCAAATCCCTCCAGCCTGGAAGCTCCTGAGGAGCAGATGGCTTGGCATCACCCCAACAGCCCCTCTCTTCAGTTTGTCATCCAATCCAAGACTAGCTGTTAGCCCTGAATAAACAGAAAAAAGCAGCACACCAGAATTAGGCATGAACAATTTGAGGGCACTTTTGAACTGGAATATGAAAAGCCAAACAGATATTACTCAATCAGGTAACAGGTTTGCACAGCAGGACCCCCCATGAGGGACAGAAACCATTAAAATTGGACAGAAAACCAAGCACATTTGCTTTGCACAGGTGGTGTGAAATACCTTTATATTTTTTTTATCAATTCGAGGTGAGCTCTTTTATTTTTTTCCCATGGTTTGTCAAATGAATTGCAGTAGACGTGTTGAGGAGGGAGTGTGGAGGAACACATGGGCGACTCTAGAGCTATTTATTCTTCTATTTACTAGATAGACATTAAGATAACATGCCATCATTTTCCAAGTGTCTTTGTAAACATTACGATTATCATTACTGTTTTGATTTTGATTCTCCCAATGAAAATCCAGTTAACCTGGGGGGCGCTTGTGCATTGTAATGGAGTATGCGTGCTTAACCGGAGCTCCGTGTTGTAAATCTGCATTTTGCACTTTAATTACTGCACATCTTTTGTTTTTCAACACTGCGGATTAACTAAACTGCATGGTAATCTGTGGGGCATATCTTTACACTTTACCGGGGAAGGAAGAAAGGAAAAAAAACAGCTTCATCAGCAAGCGCTCCCGATGTTAGCAATGTTAGCAACCAGGATATATTAGCAGCTATTGCCAAACGGAGCAGATGTAGGCAAACTTGTGGACGATTTGAAAAAAATCAATGGAGGGATGCCTTGACACGATTGATGCATTCCTGTCCGCTCTTCAGAAAGAGCAGAAATTGGATGCCTGGATGAAACAGATCAAGCACTCTCTGCTGCCGACACTCGTATCACGCCGTTGGAAGTTATGTGCCAAGGTATTCAAGAGGCTAATGGCACCATCAGGGCTAAACTGAACGATCTAGAAGGGCGCCCTCTTAACATCAGGATTGTGGGTATTAAAGAGGGTGAGGAACCTGGCCCCCCAACTGAATTTGTGTCTTAGCTGATCCCAGAGCTGTTGGGTCGAGACACTTTCACCTAGCCTGTCAAGATAGACTGAGCTCACTGCAGCCTGAGACCCAAGCCGCAGGCTAATGAGCGTGCCAAAGTCCATAATGAAAGTGACGTGAGAACCATCTTTCAGCTCAGGCACGACAAAGCACCGCTGCACTACAGTGGAGAGAGGATGTTTATATTTCCTGACTACGCAGCGGAGGTGTCTACCCAGCTGCAAGCCTTTAGCACCGTGAGAAAAAAGCTCACAGATGCTGGTGCCAAGTGTACCTTACATTTTCTTGCTAAACTCCAGGTCGTCCACAACAGTATGAAGAAAGTCTTCAACTCTCCAGCTAATGCTAAACGGTTCACAAAATCTTTAGTGGGACAATCTGACTGATATGAACATATGATGTGCCATTGTAGCCTTTTCCTTCATACTGTGCAGCTACTAAATAGTGTTTGGAAATGGTGCTTGTCACTTTACGTGTATGATGAATGCACGCTCGCTCAGGTGCAGTTCAGTTTATCTTTAATTTTGTTTCTACTTGGAGGAGCATGGGGCTGTTGTTATAGGATAGACTAGCTCTATTCAGTCCTCGTAGGTTCCGTTACCCAGCAGCTTCCTTTACAGCAATATGGATGTGCCACTTAGTTCTTCTATTGCAGCTTAGGGTGTGTTCCGGGATTTGTGTTTTTTTGTCCATCTTTGTTCAGCCAATTCTACATATGTCACATGTCAGCCTTTACTTTCTGTTGACTCATCCGCTTAATGCAAGATAGGAACCAAAGTAGGTCGGGAATGATCCCGATCAATTTTGTCTCTTGGAATTGTAGAGGTCTGGGTAAGGCACTTAAGAGGGGGAAGGTATTTGCACACCTAAAGTGTTTGTCATCTGATGTTATCTTTCCACAGGAAACCCACATTCGGCCAGCAGAGCAGAGACACTTGTGATCAGCATGGGTGTCACAGGTGTACCAGTCCACATTCTCTTCTGAGGCGAGGGGGGTCGCCATTCTTATGCACAAAACTGTTCCATTTACATTCAAAGCTATGACTGCAAACCTAGGTGGGAGGTATGTTCATGTTAATGGTTCCATTAACTCAATCCCAGTGGCTCTTTTAAATATCTACGCCCCTAATATTGACTGCCCGGATTTTTATTGTAAGGTCTTTAATCTTGTTGCTGACCATAATGACTGCAATATAATTATTGGTGGGGACTTCAATTGCTATTTCAATTCACTATTAGACAGGTCTTCAACTAAGGTAGCCGCAAAACTCAATTCTGTTCCGGTACTTAACAATCTTCTGAAATCCCTAGACTGGATTGACATTTGGAAACTTCAGCACCCTCTCAAGAGACAATTCTCTTTCTTTTCTCCAGTTCATCAAAGTTATCTAGAATTGATTATTTTTTAGTCGACTCAACGTTAATCCCGAATACAATTAGTTCATTGTTTCATAGTATTTTAATATTGGACCATGCTCCATTTAACAAGGGGTTAAATGTCCAACTATAAAACTAAAAAAATCAGAGGAGAGTTTCTGTGACTACATATCTGTGAAGATTGCTGATTTCCCGCTCACTAATGATAATGGTACAGTTTCAGATTCAACTCTCTGGGAGTCATTCGAGGCTGTTTTGCGGGGCAACACTATCTCGTACCGATCATTTAATAAAAAGCCAAGTTGAAACGTTTAGCGGAAATTGAAGTGCAGTTGTCTATCTTAGAGGAATCCTATCGTAATTCTAATTCTGAAGATGTCCTCAATGCTATTTTTGAAAATGAAATATGACTATAATCATTTTCTCGGAGAGCAGGTTGGCAACTACATCCGTAAAATCAAACAGAGATGTTTTGAGCTTGGTGATAAACCTGATAAACTGCTGGCTAGGCAGTTAAAAAGTGTTCAAGTGGACAGGGCAATACAGAAAGTCTCTTCCCCTTCAGGTCAGCTGATAACCGATCTAAATTGATAATTGACAGATTTTTTAGTTTGTATTCTCAATTATACACTTCTAAATCTAATGCCACTGATTTGGACATTGATTGTTTTCTGAACTCATTTGACATGATGCAAGTCAACTATATATGGAAGCTGATGTCACCCTTGAAGAAATTAAGGTTGCAATACGTTCTTTTCCCAATGGTAAAGCATGTGGCCCCGATGGATTCCGAATAGAATTCTACAAAGCCCACATAGACATAGTTGCATCCCTTTGCTCTGTATGGTAAGTTGCTCTGTGAAAGACGGTACCTTTCCTAAGACTTTGTACGACGCACATATTTGCCTTCTCCTGAAGAGGGATAGGGACAAGACCAATGTTACATCATATCGTCCTCTAAGCCTACTGAATAGCGATCAGAAGATTATTGCAAAAGTAATGACTAATAGGCTAAATAAGTACATTTGTGCAGTAGTTCATCCCGACCAAACGGGTTTCGTCCCAAATAGATATTCTTTCTCCAACACTGGACACTTATTGAATATTATGTACTCAACCAAATCAACCTGTTCTGCTGTTATCTCATTGGACGCACAACAGGCGTTTGACCAAATTGAATGGAGATATATGTTTGCCACTCTTAAAATATTTGGTTTCAGTAACAAATTTATGACTCTGTTGGAAAAGCTGTATGCATCCCCCAAATCTTGTGTTCTGACTTACCGCAATAGCTTTCACCCTTTCTTTCTTCACCGCAGGACCAGACAGGGATGTTGTCTCTCTCCTATGCTTTTCGCCATGGCCCTTGAACCCCTGGCCATCTCCAATAGAGCTAATCCTTTAATAGCTGGCAATTTAAGGATTAGCAACACGGCAGATCTGAGTCCACCATTGGTCTGAATGTGGATGATGTGGTCCTGAATTTGTCTGATGTGAGGACTTCCATCTACCCTCTTCTTTACCTTATAAGCAAGATTGGACGACTTTCTGGGTTTGCCATTAACTGGCAGAAAAGTCTATTGATGCCTTTGGCTGATGGACTTGACTCTGGTTTTGTAGATAAAAATCATTTAAAATCTCCACTGATCATTTTTTGTATTTAGGTATAAAAGTTTCCAGGAATCCAAAGCTTCTCTTTAAACTAAATTATTTGGACATGATTGACAGACTCAGAGAGATGATAAATAAATGGAGGCTCCTCCCTCTGTCTTTGATTGGGCGTGTTAACATTATCAAGATGGCTGTTCTTCCTAAATTTCTTTATCTTTTCCAAAATGTACCAATATTTCTTACTGCCTCATTCAAAACAATATATTCCATCGTTATGCCCTTTATTTGGTCTTACAAACCGGCCCGTATTTCTAAGGCACATTTGCAGAGGTCTCCAGCTGAGGGTGGACTGGGCCTTCCTGTCTTTCGGCATTGTTATTGGGCCTGTAATGCGAGGCTGTGGGTCTATTGGAATCACACTCCCACTGTGACCGGTCAGGTGTGTGCTCTCTGCCCCAGTTGGCCTCTAATTGAGTGGTGTGCCGCAGTAGCGCATACTGGAGTCTCCTTAACTTCCCTTTTATTTGTTCAATCATGTGTAAATAATAGACAGTTGAAGGGTGACTTCATTCTATGGAATTCATTTAAGATTATAAATCAAATCAATCATGTGCTCAATCTTCCAGAATTCTCTATCTATGCTCCTATATGTCAAAATCCCTGCTTTAAGCCAGGCACCTGGGATCAAATTTTTTACACTGGTCAGACAAGGCCCTGACCATTATTAAGGACCTTTACATTAATAATCATTTTGCTTCCTTTGTTCAGTTAAAGGCAAATTTTAACCTTCCTCAACGTGTCTGATGCACTAACCGTAACCCTAACCCAACACAATTTCTACGAAAGTATGACTAGATCTCCTACTTCTAAACATTTAATTTCACAATTTGTTGATCTTTTTTCTACGGTGGCCCCTTCTCTACACCTGAAAGAGACATGGATTGAGGACATGGGTGAGGAGATTTCGGATGAGCTATGGGAGAAGGGGATAAAGAGGATTATAACTTGTTCCATCAACGCTAGATACCAGCTCATCCAATTTAAAGTCACCCACCAATTGCATTTTCCAAGAACAAAACTGAATAAGCTCTTCCCCTTGGTCTCTCCTACTTGCGATAGGTATAAGACAGATGTTGGCACTCTGGGTCATCTCTTCTGGCATTGTACCAGCTCAGGGAATTCTGGACTAATATATTTTGTTTCTATAGCGATATATACAATAGACAGTTGGAACCTGATGGCCTCCTGGTGATACTGGGCTGTTCTGATTTTTCTTTGACTCTTCCCCCTGCATTGCAACAAGCCCTTATGTTCGGTACAGTTATATCAAAAGGGGTTATTGAAAATCTGTACTTTCTCCTTTATTTAAGAAATGGTTGAATGACTTGGTATCATGTATACATCTTGAGGAAGTTTGGTACAGTATGTCTAATGCACATTCTAAGTTCTTATAGGTTTGGGGGCCCTTCATTGAGTACATTAAAGGGCGGATGCAATGCAGCACTGTTGACTGACCTGCATTTTAATCATCTTGACCCTATCGGGCGCTGGTCATTTGGATTCAACCCCAGCTCTCTACTCTGTACTACTGTACATTCTATGTAAACTGTATCCTGTACACTGTGTGCCTTGACATGGACCTTTACATTTATTTACTTTTTTACCCTTTGTTTTCGCAAACTGGCAGACTGTCTGTTTTTGTCTTTGATGTACTGTATTTTTTTATTTGTTTTTGAAACACGTTTTCGAAAATTATAAATAAACATTCAAAAAACAAGAGAATCCAGTTAACCTTAGAACAGATTTGACAGAAACTACCTCTGAGTCGATGTCTTTCGCTTAGATAAAACCTGCATGAGGCACTGGCAGAAATTATATGTTATAGCATGGCCAATGCTGTGTGCACAAACAGTAGCCATCATCTCTCCCTTGTGCCTCCTAGGGTTGTCCGATTCTGAGTGAACTGGCACTTCATGTCAAGACTGTTCCTTGTTTGTATGCAGTTCATTATTCCCTGAGTTGTACATTTGTTCTTGCTATAGTCCTTATATAATAAATCAGAATTCCCATGGAGGATACTACTTTCCTCAAACAATGTGTAACAACTGACCTGGACTTTGCGCTACATTTCAAATCCTTATGATGGCCTTATGGTGAGGGAGATTCTTTCTTTAGAACTATGTCTTCAGGTATCAATCCCAAAAAAACAATTTGAAAGTCCCTGACAATTTTATAAAGTGTTTTGAAGAATGTCAATAACTCTGTTCCTGTGCAGCTTAGAAACAATCTTTGAAAGAATTTGTTTGTATACACCTGTAATCACTTAATCACTTTGTTACCTTCTGCTGAAGTTGGAAACACTTCCTTTTATGAAGGCAGATATCTCGGAGCAGACCCCTGCTCTAGGTGGGCAGTAATCTATCTTGATCGGTTGAATTTAAAGAGAGAGAGAGAGTAGGAATTATTTGGTGACCAAACTTTAATGACTTTCTTGCAAAGCAGTTCCAATAGGGTGTTATAGGGCAATGGCTGGACACATATACCTTCTTGGCTCTTTACCATGTACACATCATATTCACTCTAAATATTTGGTTTGATATCATAAAACATTTAAATCGTTGGAACCACATAAAAAAAAAATCAGGTGGGTGACATATGATACAGAATTTAAACCAAACACCACGGATACCAGATTTAAGTCCTGGAGAAGAAAAAAAGGTATTAGTACCTATTTTACTATAACACTAAAAACGTTTTCAGACACTAACATGTAAATATAATTTGGAAAAGATGGATTTTTGTGGATACCTTCATTAATGCCAGGTTTTGTTTTTTATTTTTTTCAATAAAATTTTATTTTCGTATTTTTAAAATATGAAATTTTGAAAAGAAAGCACTTACAGAACCCAATGATATTATACAGTATCCAAATTGTATAGGGCAATATGAAGGAATAGGGGTGCTATCATCTTCTTCTTCCTCTTTTGGCTTTACCTAGCTTTTTCTAAGAGTCACCACAACGAATCATCCTCCTCCATGTCTCCCCGTCCTCTGCATATCCTCTCTCACCACATCCATGAATTTCCTCTTAGGTTTTCCTCTTTGGTCACTGCTACCTCCATCTTGAGCATCTTTCTACCAATATATTTGCTGTCTCTCCTCCACACATGTCCAAACCATCTCAATCTGGCCACTCTTACTTTGTCTCCAAAATGTCCGACCTGTGCTGTCCCTCTGATGTGCTCATTCCTAATACTACCCATCTTCGTCACTCCCAAAGAGAATCTCAACATCTTTAGCTCTGCCACTTCCAGTTCTGTCTCCTGTCTTTTGGTCAGTGCCACTGTTTCCAAACTATACAACATTGCTCATCTAACTACACTCTAGTAAACATTTACTTTTACTTTTGCTGCTACTGTTTTATCACAGATCACTCCTGACACTTTTCTCAACCCACTCGAACTTGCCTGCACTTGTTTCTTTACCTCTTTACCACAAGCCATTGCTCTGAAAAATTGACCCCAAGTAATTACACTCATGTACCTTTTCCACTGCTACCCCCTTTAACCTCATTGTTCCACTTTCCTCCCTTTCATTCACACGTATTCTCTTTTGCTGACTGACATTCATTCTTCTTTCCAGCACATACCTCCATCTCTCCAGGTTTCTTCCACCTGCTCCCTGCTCTCGCTAGAGAACGCAATGGCATGTGCATCATCACTATAGCAAACAAGAAGGGGCTCAGGGCTGATCCTTGATGCAGTCCAACCTCCACCTGGAAGCCGTTTGTCACTCCTACAGCACATCTCACCACTGTCATACTTCTCTCATACGTATCCTGCACCAGTCTAACATACTTCTCTGCCACACCAGACTCCCTCATACAGAAACACGGTATTTCATTGCTAATGCATACTGTTAATTACATTTCGTTCACATGGACCTTTATCAGGCAAAGAGTCAGACTCTATTTGCATGATGTAGGTTCATGTGACTGAAATTTTGCTCATTTAAAAAAAGTTCAAGTTGCAATTGCAAGTACAAGACATTGTATGGGATTCCTTTACCAAAGATACAACTTATAAAATTTACGATTTCTATCTAATGCCTTATTAGAAAATGTTTTAATAGGGAGCTGTTCTTTAAATGCATTTCTACAGCAATAGCTTTCTAGACAGCATCGGAGTAACCGGGCAAGAGCAATATATTAATATATTTCCCCCTTTGTGGCTATACAGTTAGTAGTATAGTCTATAGTCTTTATCCATCTAGTGTCATTCCCCATGTCTTATCAAGTTTCTCACCTGTGTGATTAGTGTCACCACTCTAATCTCTTTTACCTATGTCTCATTGTCTGGCCCTGCTGTGTTTATTCAAACTGTGCTCCCCATTCCCCTGTGCCAGATCACCTTCACCCCAATGTGAGCATTCCATCAGTCTTCTGTGCTGGCAACTCTTGTTTTTGATACTCTGCCTGATTGTTCGACCTAGGTCTAGCACTGATTTGGATACCGCTGCCTGATTGTTTATAAATGCCTGTGTACCGAACCAGTTTTGTATTAAACGACACAGAACCTTTTGTCCTGCCACAGTTTGCTTTGTACGTCCAAACTGTCTTTGCTATTTACCATTGTTGTGGTATTACACCAGCGTCCCTTTTTAACCAGTATGTAAAAGGATGTAAACACTGGGATGAGCCTTTCTAACAGTTTTTTAGTTTTTGTGATTGCCTGCCAAAATGTCTATCAAGACTTTTGTCAATGCAAAATATGGACCCATAGCAGCTGGTTAACTACACTTGCATTAAAGCATTTGGTGAAAATAAAACAAATATATTTTCAGTAATGTTTGAGAAACAGAATTGTGAATGGCTTCTGCCATAACTGAGTGGGCTATGTACTTAAATGGTGTCTTTATTGTCTGTTTTGAGAAGTGAAATACGATCTGGAATTCTCATGTTTTGATTTAATTCTATTCTTTCACTTCCTAACTCTATCTGCCTATACAGGTCAATATGCTTCTAACAGTAATAATAGGCATGTATGCTCCATGGAGCACAACTGAGAATAACTTCTGGGATGTTGCTGAAACATGCTGCAGGGAAATTACTACCATTATCTAGAATGGCCTCTCTATGCTCTGATGGCACAGCTGGAAAGTGGCACAGATGAGCCTGATGGAATTTTGGGTAATTAAACCAGTGTTACACTATGGAGTACTTTTTTTTATTTTCTTTTACTAGGGACTAACAAGATAGCCCTCTGTGCTACAGTGCCTTTTGTCTGTTTTTATTGCGAACTGGTATTGCAACAAGCTAATGCTAGTGACTCAGACAGCATTGCTGGTGGAATTAAACTGACTCAAAAGATAAATAATCATTGATAACTTGTCTGCATGGATTTCACAGTTAAGTTTTTGACATGCTACATCCCCATGACCTCAAATTGGCCTAATTTGCCAAAGCTCAGTTCATTCTCAGTTGCATTTGCTCAATCTGAACATTTGATGCAATCATTTCTCTGCCATTACATGTTTATAATGTTTATAATAAGTGCCACACACCTGACACTAGCAAAAGAAAGACAGCAAGGTTTCAGTTAAGTTCACTCTTATGCATTAATAATGTACAACTATATTAATGTTAATTAATTATGTTATTATAAACATAAATTAGCTTTGGTTCAAACTGACATAATATCATGTATGGATCCTTTATGCATAATCACGATGTACTGTACATAGCAGTGTGCATGGTGAAGGCTTATTAACTATTGGCCACTTTCTGAGCATCGTCACTGTAATCAGGGCTGCCTCATCCATATAGGCGATTGCGTATCGTTTTGGGTTTTTGCTCTACATAACATGTTGCTAATTTTCATTTGTTGTCAGTTTTTGCTTTATATGTATGTCAAATCTGTGTTTATGTCTTTTTACTGTTATGAAAATAGAGGAGCAGCATATTTGACTTTCACCTCCACTGGCAAAACTGAATATGCTGACCTGACTAATCGCCTAATAAAATGAATCAGACAAACCAATAAATATATCAACCATTAAACGTTTTTACTCTTCTATAATGAATCATTTTGAAATCCAAGAGGCATCTTAATTATAGGTTTTTTTGGGGTTTTTTTTTCCCTATAGTAGAATGTTCTAGAAAAAAAATATATGACCATGAACCTATAAAATAGTATTGACGATCGTAAACAAATAAATTGTTTATGAGCAGAGGGGATTCACAAGGAGTTACAAATATGCATTTAAACATTGGCTGCAAGACAAAGGCCGAGTTGGCTGAGTAATTGAGTGTCATTTTATGGAAAAAACATAAAGGTTAGCCTCTCCGTATTTTGTTTTGGATATTGTGATGCTGCTTGAATTTCATCTCTCCCTTTTTCATTCTGTTTTTTTTTTTTTTTTTGAAAACTTTTTTGAAATCATTAAACAAGAATTCAGTTACTTTTAAACCTTGGCATTATGTTCACAGTATGTCCATTACTTTGCCTCAGCGAACAATTGTCTCACAGCTATAGTGATGGCAACGTACTCATTTGCAGCAATCCAACAATCTAAGTTAAAGCATTTCCACTACAAATGCTTTTGTTTGTCACTTACAAGCAACAAATGTTTGAAAACATTATGAATAGGATCCAGATATAGACTTTTGTAAAATCTTTATGAGTACTCAGAAAAACAAGCTTTGCGTTTGTGTCTTCCAAGAGTTTTGTTGTTCAAGGAAGACAATGGTAGAAACAAGACAAACAAGACATGATGACTTTGGAGTTTGCATCTCCATCTCCAATATTTAAATGTGTAAGCATGAGGCCAAGTTTCAAGAAACCAGAATCCCCCCACTTAAGGAAAACACAATTAAAGAACAAGAATCAATTTCCATTACACATATGGGTAATTTACATGCATACAGTGATGTGAAAAATAATATTGTAAATGTCCTGTATTTATTTAGTGCATTTCTAGTCACTGTTGACCACTCAAAGCGCTTTTTACGTTTTGCATGTTCACGTTTTGCATTCACACACATTCATACACTGGTGGCAGTGACTACCTCACAGGGTGCCACCTGCTCATCAGGTGTTAACCATTCATACGCAGTCATATACCGATGGTGCAGCATCAGGAGCAATTTGAGGTTCAGTGTCTTGCTCAACTGCAGGGTCTGGGATCGAACCAGGAACCATCCAATCACTGGACAACCGCTCTACCATCTGAGCCACATGGTCTGTGAACTGTGAATTACTGTACATGTTAACACAAACAGTTTAATGATATCAGCTACATACAACCAGAAAAAAAAAAAAAAAAAAAAAAAATTGAACACAAGCAGGGAGCACAACTACTGAAAATGAAATGCAATTAGAATGGCTGATTTATTCTTTTTTTTTTTTTTTAGATGAACCTTGTAAAAACAACTGCCGTTGTAGCTGCAATTGCTTTAATGGCAAAAAAAAGTGGTAAAAACTGTGTTACAACGTATGGGACATTGCATTTTGGGTGATGCTGATTAGAGTGGACTGACTACAGATTTATTTTGTGTCAGTTTCTTGAACATGCCATTTTTCAACTTTAAACGGAAAACAAATGACTGGTATGGTTGGAATAAAAAAAAACATGTACAAGTTGATAGATGAGAAGATATGTGATTAAAGTAAGGACTTAAGGAGAAAGGGAGCTAGAAGGGGAGCTACAGAACGATTATGTTAGGGAATTGGGGTGTATTAGTGCTGTTACGTGAAATGAGGTGCTCTATTTCAGATTGGTTCCAGGCAGTAAAATGATAGATGAAAAGAAGAAAAAACTGTAGTCAATTACAGCAGTGCATGATTAACCGAAACTAATTAAGACCTGTGGGTAATGGAGGGAAAGGAAACACAAGCCGTCCTTTCCCTTCTATGCTGTGAACTCCCAATGCACAATCTGTGCTGAGGCCGCTTTTGTTCTAAGTTTCCCAGTCTGCAACCCAGCTAAACAACTGTCATCTTTACTGTGACTTCTCCTAGCCTACTCTGTGAAATTTACATTATGTTTCAGTAGGTGTGTTTGTGTGATTCACTGTGCATTAACATATACATGATGAACATTATATTAATTTTGTTTTCCTGAGGAAATTTGTTTTTTTATGTCTGGATATCTGATCTTTTTGGAAAATAAAACATTTTTTTTGAGTGACCAACGTAGTATGAAAGTAAATAAGCTGTAACTTTGGAAAAAAATGCACCGGCATCATTGTTACAATAAGACACAAAACACACCTGACTCTCTACTTACACAGCAGTTTTGAATGTCCATGTCTCTGGAATCAAAATATAAATAAATATTAAAGGACCAGTTAGATTTTCTGCTGGTGACCAGAAAGTATAGCCCTATACATCTCAGATTTCATCCTGATTCTTCAATCAGCAGTCCCATAAAAACCGGTGACCCAGTTCTTCTGGGAAATTTGGAAAAGCTGTGTCAATGTCAATACTTATGTGACTAACCATGCATACAGTACGTTGTCCTGACTACCTGCTGACTTAAATATCCACAGCCCTTGAGCGCTGCAATATCGTGTTTTGTGACTTTGTATCAGCCTAAAAATTCTGTTTTTTATTAATAGATTACATGCATAAATTTGTGGATATGGATTTTGTGCTAAGTTTAGATAAAAAATGTTGTTGTAATCTATAAACAACAGTGACCCAGTTCTTCTGGTAAATTTGGAAAAGCTGTGTCAATGTCAATACTTACGTGCCTAACCATATATACAGAATGTTACTCAAGCAATGTCATTTACCATAAGATAGAAAACAAAGAAATGATAACTGGTCACATACAGCACTCCCTGGTCTCATATAGTAATGTCCTGTCAAACGTTGACTACCTACTGACTTAAATATCCACGACCCATGGGCGCTACAATATTGTGTTTTGTAACATTATGTCAGCCTCAAAATGTTTTTTTTATTGATAGATCACATGCATAAATTTGTTGCTATGGATTTTGTGCCAAATTTAAATAGAAGATCACGTTGTAATCTATTTTCAGTCATTTAGCACTTCTGTGCCAATATCAGCTCAGTTATGAACAATTAAAACACATATTGCAAGGGTAAATAAAAATAAAAATAATAAAATTTAAAAAAAAAATTGCAATATT
>KV751336.1:2542580-2631458 GCA_001698575.1 Mola mola
TGGAGAGAACTAAACTGTTTTAGCTAATGGTTATAATTGGTAATTTTATATTTTCTGCATAAATAATGTACAATAGTAATGCACATTGTTACACCACAGACATTGGTTTTCCCAGTAATGAGTATGTATGATGCAAGTGTACATACAGCGTTAAATCTTGTCTGTCGGTTCATGTGGGCTTCAGTACCATGGACAGAGACATTTTCCTCAGAAAGGGAAAAAGCAGCTCTATTCTACAGTTTATCAGTGAATGGGAATTTTGGCATTGAAAATACAATTTGGCACCGAACTCAAACCTTGAACTGAAAAAGAAAACATTGGCGTAGAAACATTTTGTATTTGCTAAAGTTCCATTGGCAACGGAACACAAAAGTTGCTAGAGGTGATTTCATTTTATTTTTTATACTTGTTATATATATATATCCTTTGATGTGGTTTTCTGTGATAATCTTCAGATGTTTTTATTGTTATTGTTGTTGTTTTTGTCTTTTGATTTTCATTTATTTAGTTTCTTTCTGGTTGTCAAATTCTATTTTTAAATCCAAAAATTCACGGAAAATGTTACACATTGTGTGACACAGCTTACATATTTGACTTGTTAATTTTCTGTGTTGATCTTGCACATGCATATTACACATTTAGGCAAAGAGTAAAAGAACACTTTTAAGATTAAGGTGAAGTGACACCTTAAATAGCTATTTATTCATATGTTCAAGCATTTATTTTTTTCATATAAACTCTGCTTATTACATACTCTTCTGATATAAATTATATACAGAATGTATGGTATATACTACAAATGTAAATGTCCTGTATTTATATAGCGCTTTTCTAGTCCTTGCTGACCACTCAAAGCACTTTTTCATTGCAGGTTTTTGCATTCACTCATTCACACATTCACACACAGATTCATATATTGGTGGCAGTGACTGACAGGAGAATGTGTTAACTATTAACACATTCATACACTGATGGTGCAGCATCAGGAGCAATTTGGGGCTCAGTGTCTTACTCAAGGACACTTCAACATGTTGACTGCAGGGTCTGGGATCAAATCAGGAACCTTCCAATCACTGGACAACCGCTCTACCATCTGAGCCACTACATTCACATTTACCCTCTCACTATTACATATCACCATACATGTTTCAAACACATGCTGGAACTGGTCACTTTTCTGCATAAAATATAGGCCTACAGCAGCATTGAAGGGAAATAAAACATGTGCTGATTTGCATGATCTAATTAAAATGCACAACCACAATATGTGTGTAACAGTTGGGTAAAACATTTCAGCACCTCATTAAATGTGTGAGTTATAGCCATGGAGAGAAGCTAGACACTAAAGGACAGATCGATGCACTTAATGACATTCAAGTTAATTCAGTTTTTTTTAATTTTGACATTACAATTGCAAGTTAAAACATATCTGAGAGTATTTAACTTGTGTGAGACTATTGTAGTCCCAATAATCATTATAATAAAAATTTTAAAAAGTCAGAAACAATTCAATCCACATGCAATTATTATAATTTTTATTCTTTTATTCGGTCACATCTTTTTTTTTTTGCAGATGCACACATTTCAAGGAGAATCTGATTATCTGATTAAACTGTGAAAAAGCAATAATAAGCATGACATTTTTAGAGAGCCCAAAGATAAGTTGATTATCAGTGGACAGCTTGCAAAATCTCTATATAAAAAACTGAGATTGTTATTTTGGATTTGATGTTGTTCCACTAGGTTGTTGTATTGTCATTGAATGAAACACTGAATGTTTAACAGTGAATGATATAACCCCCTTCCTAAACATATAACAAGTAGATTTTGTCAATTTTGTTTGTGGTTTTTCAAGAGAGTCAGGGTAAGAGATTATGATGTTTAACTATTACTTTGACAGAATAGTTGACCTATATCTTAATATTTCAGTCTCAAGTGCAACATTTATGTGCTGTTGCATGCAAATGCCACATCCATTTTCAATAACCGGGATGAGCTATAAATATCCCAACAACGATGCATCTTAAATGTGCTTTCACCATCTGTAATCGCCATTGACTTAACATGGCTGGGTATTATTGCTGTGGTTCTATATTAAATGTACAGTATGTGCTAGAGATTGTTCTTGACAATGCTGGAGGTGGACTTGTAAAACTTATCAAGGCAGTTGTACTTCATCCTTTATCTCTGTAAGACTGGTACTGAGTACAGTTTGTATTTACTGTAGTCACCTTGGCAAGTTTTATGTTTATCTTTATATTTGTATGAATGCTAGTCTGTGTATGCATGGATTCAATGGCATGGCATGACTGCATTTTAATAAAGTACTATCTAAAAACATTTGCCCTCTGTTGTATTGTCTTAATCTAATTCTATTGTTGGCTATTTTGCTGTGCTTTCAATTTTCGTGTCTTTCTCTATGGTTCAGCTTCTATTTTCATCTTTCATTCAGTATTTAGCAGTAAGAGTCCGGTCTCCTGTCATTCATTCAGTCATTAAGTGTGTTTTTGAATACTCATTTCACAACCACTGTAACAAACAATACGGAATTCTGCAATTCTACTTTCATAATTTAATCCTGAAAATTCAGTTTTAGAGTGAATTATTTGAAACATTTTCTATTTTATTTTGGAGACGGATTGTGGATTAAGCGTAAGAGAACTGCCAAGATTGATAGCCAGAGCTCCCCTTCCTCCTCATTTTAAGTAGAATTGACGTATCCTAATTAAAGGAACTGAAATAACAATAACATTTGATATTGAATTTCTGTAAGGCATTGCGTTTTAGTCAATCTCTGTTCTCCAACGTTAAATTATATATCTATAACAGTCTTCTATAATCTTCTATCATCTATAATGGTTAATCATTTTGAATATTCAAACTCTATCGCTTATCAGTGTAAGAACACCAGTCTATTTGAATTAAAATGTTCAATATGTAAAGTATGTGTGCAAATTTCTCAAAACTAAATACTTAAGTACTATTTTCTGTGCTCTCCGTTGTCAGAGTATTTGGGTTCCAACTGCTCCAAGCTGGCCTGATATAATTTATAAATATTCTTTTTTCAAATAAAAGCCTGCCTTAGCTACAAGTCAATCTCAACAGCGTATAAGTAAAATTGGTCTACTACCTCCTCAGTGTCAATGATTCTCACTAAGAAAAAGTTCCAACCATGCCTGAGTTGGAATTGCTGAATGTGGAAAAGTTGATGGAATAGCTAGGGGAACTGTAGAAATAACATATACTACTGTGCAGTCAAACAGGTAGATGAGAGGGATAATGGTCTATTGTACTTATGTAGATTCGTGAAGAGTTGGTAACCTCAGACAGTTTTTGTCTTTATTTGCCTAAATAATGTATAATTTCAGGGATCCTTCCTAGGTTGGTGATGTTGCTTGGTGGCACTTTATTTAGTTTAGCTACATTAGATGTGCAGGATTTCAGCTTTACACCATCTTTAATCTCCTCCATATGTTTAATTATGCCCATTTTAACCACATCTGCTCAGTGAGTAGCTTTACCTCTTGGCAGATTCACTTTGAACCTTTACTCTCTCCATGTTGTAGTAGCTATAAAGTGACGGATACAGGTCACTGTAGGTTTACTGCCTGGACTGACAACTGTGCTCAATGTTTCATTTAGTTCAGGTTTACTTTTTATCGTTTTAAATGGGCTTTCTGGTATCACACTTATTTCTCCTGAGTCAATCTTCAAGTCTATTCCGATGCTTTGTATTGGCAGTTTATCTATCCCTGCATTACTTAAATTCTCCACCAAATGTTTTTGGCTCCTTTAAGTTCCCTCTTTGGGTGCAGTTAGCTGGTCAATCCCACTGGAGTGACAAACTGTCCCAGTTTCTTCTAGCACACTTGCCCTCCTCAGCATGCAAATGGCCGAATTTGGAACATTTCTGTGTTTTGTTTAAATGCTGTGCTTGGTTTACTTTGACCCCTTTACTTTGTTCATGTCCATTATTTTGCCTATGTGATGTCTGCATGGCGGATCCTTGTATGCTACTTCAGTCAATTGTGCACAATTAGCATTAGCCCATTGTCCACTGACATGGTTTTTACCTTGCTTCTAAAAAGCTTAATATCAAGTATGGGTCTGGAGGAATCTAAATGCAGAGACTCACTCAGGGGGTGTTCACAATCAAATCCCTTTAATCAGGCAGAGGTCAAAACCAGAAATCCAAAACAATCAGGCTGAGATACCAAAACACTAGATTTAATCAGAAACCAAAAAAACAAACAGGATCATGCACTAAGAGACTCCCAAGGTAATAACTGCTATAACACTGACACTAGGGAACAAGACGATCTGGCACAGGGAGGAAAGAACAAACGGCTTAAATACACTGGGAAGGGGAAGCCAACAAGACACAGCTGCAACACATTAGGGTGGGGAAATAATCACACAAAAGGGAAGAAACCTTGACTGGACATGAGGATTAAGATACAAAAAAAAATGTCGAAATAAAAGAGGAAACACAAACTGACCCTGACAAATAACATACCATAACATAGCACCAGACTTACTTAACTTGACCATGCATGAGCTACCTGGAGCATACGCCAAACACAGACATGCCCAGCCCTGTACATATAGCATCAGCTTCTGTCACTTTCCAAAGAGGGCTCATCCTGAAGAGATGCAAAGTCAAGACCAGAGGTATTTCCAGACCTTTAGACTACTTTTAGAATCTACAAAATACTGTAGATGTGGAAAGTATGTCCGACCAGCAGAATATGATTCAGTAGGGTTTAATGGTATTCATAACAGGCGTAAATAGTCAAGTTGGTTGATGCTGCAAGTGTATCGTCCAAAAAGTCAGGGGGAGCAGGAGATACGTCAAGGTGTCACCATTAAAGTATCTGATCTCCTGAGTGATTTAATTTATTTATTTATTTTTCAGATTAGACTCATAGTGGTTGAAAACATATTATTTTATACATACTGTATATATGTAATTTATACACACACACATACTTACAGACAAAAGGTGTATTTATGCAGTAGCATCAGCATTATAGTGTCATGTATTACCTTATAGACTTGGGGCCAACCAATTTTTTGAGTGCTCCTTTGGAAGATACATTAATGACTCAAGGGGGCTTGATGCCATCACGTGGAGCGCAATAAACAAACAAGCAGAGTTGCAGATGGCTTGAATCATGATTGTGATATGATTACTGCTGGACAGTTGGCCAAGGCAATGCCATCCAGATTATCTATGTTGTTGGATAATGAGTCTTTAATGTGTTTAGGGCCCAGCACAATGACTTCAGTTTTGTTGAGTTTAACAATAAAAAGTTATGAAACATCCAGGTTTTGGTATCCTTAAGACATGTCTGGAATTTAGGTAACTGTTGGATTTAATCTGGCTTTACTGATAAATTTAATTATGTGTCATTTGCATAGCAATAAAATGTATGGAGTGCTTTCTGATAATATTACATAAAGGAAGTAAGCATAGAGTGAATAGTAATGGTCCAAGCACAGAACCTTGTGGGACTCCGTGATTAACTGTGTCATGTCCGGATGATTCATCATCAACATTAACACAATTATATCTATCAGATAGGTATGACCTAAACCATCTTAAAACAGAACCGTTAATGCTAATTTGGTGTTTCATCATCTGTATTAAGATGTGATGATCGATAGTGTAAAACGCTCCACTAAGATCTACTAAGAATAGTACAGATCCTCATCAAATGCAACAAGGAGGTCATTTGTAACTTTCACCGTTGCCGTTTCTATGCTGTGATGCTTTGTAAAACCTGACTGGAAGTCTTCAAATAGACTATTATCCTAAAGAAAGCCACATAGTTGTTTAGCTACTGCTTTCTCTAGAATCTTTGAAAGAAAGGGGAGGTTGGATATTGGTCTATAGTTTGCTAGAACTTCTGGGTCCAGGGGAGGCTTTTTTTTAGGAGCGGTTTAATTACAGCTACTTTAAAAGACTGAGGCACTTAACCTGTTACAAGAGATAGATTGATTATATTCAGTAGCTGAGTGCTAACTAAGGTTAAAACGTCTTTGAGCGGCCTAGTAGGTATGGGGTCTAATAGACAAGTTAAGATTTTAGAAGAAAATAGTGTTGTAATTAGTTCATGAAGGTCAATTGAATGGAAGCTCTCCAAACACATATCAGGGCCAGTTTCTGCCTCTATAGGCAACACTGATATTGGTTGGCCACCTTAAAACTCTGTTGATTATATAGATCTACTGTAGATCTTCTGTTCTGCCAGGTTGTGTGTGACGATTCCAAGTTTTTGAATCTGCCTCTTCCTTCTTGCATGTTCAGTCTGAACAAAACTAAAACTTGACCGTGTGCAACGTGGACAGTATAGCTATATGTCTTTACATAGAGTATATTTTAATATTTGCTTTTGACTCCTGAGTTATATGAAATTTCATTCTGTTTGGAATGGTCTTTTAACAGTGTAACATAATGTATGTGAAATTTAAAAAAATAGTCAAAATGAGTTTGATTTACATAGCCTTCTGTTACCTCTGTCCCGTCTGAGGTATTATGAGTGACTTCAGTGTCAAAAATGCATGTTAGCAATGAAATGTAACAAGTACCATGCTATGAGCCTTGTTTAAAGACTGTTCAGCCTTTAGTAGGCCCACATTGGTCATCTGTTGGCCTGCAAATGCATGACTCAGTCATTAGGATTAATATATAATGGAGATTTATGTAAATGCTTCATGGTGCCATGGATTTATTGGAAAAATCTCATTTGTTGGAGCAGTTGAGAACAGGATATCTACTGTAGCTTTCTCTAGACTTGTTCAAAATCCTAGTTGTTGAGTATACTCATTTAAATTGAATGTTTGAAATAAAGCCAAGCCCACAATAAAAAGAAGTACGTCAGTCAAATAGTTTCAATTTCATAGAAAAACATTCTCATCATAGTTTATAACTTCTGAGCCTCATTACTCATCTGATTTATTTGTGATTAAACAATCCAGGAGTAATTTTATTTACCCCTTCTCTTTCCCCCCTAATGTGCATATTCTTATCTTCATTCAAACATTTGCCACTTTGAATTTGACTATTTTCATAAAAGTGCCATTCATCATGTCTCAATGGCATCAGGTTTAGATGCAGATGACAATTGCTGTCAGGATCTGACATTGCTATCGCAGCAAGTAGTCCAAGTGGGAGCGGCTTTAGATAACATAAAGCAGGCTTGTTTGATGTGAGGAGAGCAACCAATAGTTAGACACTCAATCAGGAGTGGACAGAGGGATTTACCAATCTTTAAGGGTCACAAAGCAGCCTCCATCTGTGACTCTGAAGACCCCAACTCTCCAATACTCTTGCACATTTCACTAAAGAAAGAGATTCCACAAAGAGCCAGCATAGCAGAAGGACAGTGACTGCTAATGAGGATAGTTTAGATTTTTATATGCTTGTCACCCTTTGCTGAAAAGGGTATCTTTAACCAGCCCAGGACTGTGTAAATCAAATCCAAACACATTTGAGTCAACTAAATCCAAAATGTAAAACGGAGCCGGTGAATAAATAAATACATAAGAATAAATAAAACCAATTATAAGAAAAATACTGCATTTATACAGCGCTTTCATCCACAGACTAAGGATAAGAAAATGTCACACAGACTAGAGATTTACACTTGCCGCTGTACCTATTATATTTGCAAACCCTGGCAGTTGGATTGAATCCTCTTTCATGCTCAAGACACTTGTGGGGTTTGACTCATTTCTTAGCTTATGCGATATATAGACATTACCCACATCAAGGCAGCTTAACCCTAACAGAGTGAAAGGCCTGCTGTTGACCAAGAAAGCAAAGTATACATAATTCACTGGGCTCAACTCAATAAACTGTTTACAGTCTGTTTACGTGAAGGGGCCATGTTGTTATTCTCACACAATTATGAGAGAAGAAAGTATTCAGCTTGTTTAAATTATACATTTAAGCAATTTTGTTTGCTTGTCTGCTGCCATTCAAATAGGGCTGTTTAAGATAAAGAGCTTTCACAATATTCCCTTGAGCTGAAGCCACTGAACATGAGGACATGGAGTAGCAGGCACATTGCACTGTTTGCACAGAACACAGAGCGTCAAACTAGGGTGTGTTTAAAAGTAAGCTGATGTGCATGTTTGGACTCTAATACGTGATTACAACAAGTCTGAAATTTGAATTGTGTTTCAATACACAGACAGATTTCCTTGCATGTTTTTTTTTTTTTTTCTCATTCGTAACTTCTATTAGCCTTTAAATCTAAATCAGTTGTGTCAGTTTTATGGTAGTATCTGGTTCCACAGTTTTAATTATGACTATCTCAATGTAGCATATCCAGGAGCGCTAATGACAGCATACAGCAAACAGCACAAAGGGCCAAAGTTTGACAGGCAGTGTAGCTGGTAGCACTGCACCAAAGACACTTGTGAAAATGCTGATATGCCTTGAGACACCACATTAGGGGGGCATCCTTACTTGTCATCAGAGCTTTAATTGCCGCAACCAGGTGCAGACAGCTTGTAATCTTGTTTGTCAGGGGGGACAATTTTATTTTCTAATTTTGTCCTTATGACAAGCGATTTGGGAAAGGAGAGGGATTTGGGTGAGCAGGCGGCCATGAGCAACTAGGCTGGAGTGAGATTTGGAAAAGAAAACAGAGGTGTCAAATGTGTACATTTATTTGTTTATGTGTGTGTGTGTGTGTGTGTGTGTGTGAGTTTGGGGAGTTATGTACTCGTGTGTTGCACGGTAGTGTAACACACGTTTTTGCTCGGAATGCACTAGTTGTGAATGACGTGGTTTTTTAAAAGTTTGAAAACGCTGGAAAAATGGTCATACAACAATTTAACCAGAACACAGCAGCAGTTGAATTCTTCTCACGCGTTGGTAACAAGCCCAAACTCATACTATCCACCAGGAACTATTTTTCTATTCTAGAACTCTCTTCAAAATAAAAGCATAGGCTGCTAACAATTTCCCAAACTCATTGAATACAATAGTACTGCATTCACTGTCTTCTTCAAACAATATACTGTATAAAATATAAAATATTAGTAATAACACCTGAACCAGACAGTATCCCAAAAGTACATAAAATATTTTTATCTTATTGTACATATGATTATATGTTTACTATCTCATCCACTACATGCGCACAGTCCATCATCCCTCCTGTTCAACCTTAGGGAGATCAGAAATATATTTTGGTCACTTACCACTGGCTGTTTTGTAATCTTGTAATAGCACTTTAGAATCTAATCTGTGAATAACTGGTAACCAGTGTAAAGACTGAAGTAGGGGAATTACTGCTCAGTTCTCCTGGTTCTTGTTAAAACTCAGCAGCATTCTGTGTGAGCTGAGGCTGTTTAACAGTCTGTTTGGGAAGACTAATTATAAAACCATTACATATAGGTCCAAAATGCTGGAGATAAAGACAAGAATAAGTTTTAAATCTTGTCTGGACTTACAACCTCTACATGTGCTATTTGTTTGAAGTGATACAATATTGGTTATGTTATTGCTTTGAGGTGACTGGTGAAGTTCAGCTCTTAATCAATAGATACATCAAGATTTATAACTTGTGTTTTTGTTTTGAAGATGTATTGCCACTGCAAACTTCATATCAGAGCACTGCATGCATTAAGCTGACGCTAGAGAAGTAAGTAAAGCATCATCGCTTGAAGCTGAGGCCCACTGACCAAGCTGTGTCTTACACGGCAGGAGTGAGCACATGTTGGTATTTTTGTGTATGAATGCAGGCTACCCTCACTGTCGCCTCCCCATTACCCTTTTTACATGACCCTTCAGTGTTGTTTTATACCTTTTCTTATGGGAGCTCAGCTACCAAACAGCAATTATTATTCATGTCTTTTTCAAATTGCTTAGCATAGGCAAGGGCCCTTTTCCGCTCCTGAGGACCCTGGAATGGGTTTTCTTATGTCTGGTTATAGTGAGGGGGTTTTTGCATGCAGTGCATATGTCTCTGAAGGTTCTCAGTCATCCATGTCACCAGGTGTGGCCAAGGTGTCACACGAATCCAGCGGTGAGGTGCAAACACTCTCGAGTGATTCACACCCAGGCTCATATGACCGCACTCACATGATGCCTAGCCAGAGGACCGCAGCCCCGAGGCTGTTGTTTTCAAAACACGTCCTCCTTGTTGGTGATTGTCTCCACCCACTCGGGGTTAAATACCTGGGTTTCCCGCACTAACCCTCAGAACTGAAGAAGCCTTTCGGATGAGAGGCGAAACGTCTTCAAACAAGATAAGAATTCCAGTTGCTTCCTACTAAACACTCCGAGATCATGCAGTGCATAGCATTAGGCTGCCTCAGTCTTGATTTTTAAATGCAGGGCACAACCTTGGAATGCGCATGTCAGAGTAGACAGAGGTCAGGTACAATGAAAAAGCTTTCACACAGTACACTGATGCAGTTTCACTCCATAAAAGATGAGGACTGGGTCTGCACAAGTGTGAGTGAGGGCATGTACTGGGATACTAGGACAATGAATGCAAAAGTTCATGTGTGTGTGTCTCAGGTTGTAAATGAAGGGAGAAATAAAAAGAAGACAGACACACTGAGAGGGGGAAAAAATGAGCCATATTCATTTAAAAACATTTGACATTCTGAAAATTAGAAATAATAAAGTTTTTTTTGTTGTTGTTTTTTTTTTTTTCATTAAGTCCCCCACTGTATCTTGATTCACATAGGACATGCCACCATTAATACTGTGAGAATTGTTTTGGAAACTTTCCACAGTGTGTCTTGATAAAGGTTTAATCAAGCAATGGGCTGCTCTTGACAAGCCCTGACAGCCAGATGTTTAATTATTTAGAGTTTGGTACTGGTTAAAGCATTTTGTCAGCCAGAAAGCTATGAGTGTGCTGTAGACTCTTGTACTTGGAGCAACTAAGACAAACATCATGCTGCATTTCCTAATGCACGGGAAGCAGGAGAATGCTTGGATGTCTCACCCAAGGGCAACATGCAAGTTTTGCCTGACTGGATACTGCTGAGACCAACATTGAAGATGGAGAGCAGGGAACAGATGCTGTTAAGAAGAACGGGTCGTATTATAGAGGATAAAATATATTTTCCATATGGGAATAATGTCTATATTTAAAGTACAATGGAGAATTCAGACCTATACCTGATAATTAGCTGGATAAACTACCTCATATGAAGATGTAGGAGGGTTTCACACGCTTGCAATAGTAACTTGGGTTACTTATTGTTAAACTTTTACAACCTGAACCAACTGAATATCATTCATCTGTTTTTTTTATTTGTTTTGGGTTTTTTTTAGCTCCTGTGTGGTCTATACCCTTTCTTGCATGCCATGTGTTGATCATGTTATTGGTGGAAAATTTGCTTTTTCTTACAGTGTGAGTTATAGGGTAGTGCGTGTTTCTGTGTGTGTGTCAGTGCGCACACATGAGGTTAATTTTTGGGTCTGTCAATTTCCCTGTTGTAAGCACCCTGCCTACTTGTTACTAGTATATTATTATATTTTAGCATTTTATCTCATCTCGCTTTCTTTTTTTTTTTTTGCCTTTTTTTAAACTATTTGTTAGTGTAATAGAATAAAATTTTAGTAACGATTTAGTTTTGAACTGAATGCACATCTCCAGCTCTTCACCCTGTCAAAATTGGATTGTATCACCACTGAAGTTGGAACTTATTTTGGCTTACTCATTCACTCTATCAGGAACAAACATGATTAGAATATTGTCATATACTTTTCTGTAGACTTGGCCCATGGCAGAGTGCAGAGTGTCTAATCTTTTTTTCATGATACAACAAAATCTTAGGAGTCTTATACCCAGACATACACACATGGCCATGCCCACAGACATACAGAGCCACAAATCCCTCTGGCCTCCTGGGCCTGCCCTCTCCCCTGCTGCGCTTGATCAGGCATTTCTTCTTCATGTGCAGAACACAGAAAAATGACTGTGGTCCCATGTAACCTTGTTTTATCCTGCTTCTTCCATTTTAAGACTCAGAACAACACTAACAGGGCTGCTTCATACTAACAAACTGTTTTAGGTGTCCATCTACTTACTTGTTAGCCTTCGTGACTGGCCACCTGCGGGTCTAGCAGCAATCCCATCAGCAACTTCCTTCTTCTTGGATTCAAAGGCTCACCCTGGGTAATTGATAAGCGAACAACTGGAACGTTCTTTTTTAATGATGGAGGGAGAAACTGCTAGAAAATTTGTAATAAGTGAAGGGCCTACAACCGGTGTTTCTGTGATTGTTTGAGTAAGATGGAAGGAATGAACAATAAAATAGGAGACCAAAAAGGCAGAGATGAAAGATCAATGTAAGATTTAATCTATATTTGTAAGCATTTTGTAGAACCATTGCCTAAGGACAAGCTTTTCCACCTCTCTGTGTATCAAAATATCATAGACACGAATATAAAAAATTGCACTGACATCTCTTAGAGCCACCATGCTGAGCTGGAAGTTCAACATTTAAACATGCATTGTTTTAATACTACCTAAAATGGTAGAAAACGTTTTTGAGAAATATATTTGATCCATACCATAGTTTTTTCATTTGGCTCATTTCCTATCTGCTAATATGGAGGGACAGAACATGACAGAGCAATGACATTTGGCTTCACACTGGGGATCTCTCATGTTGTCCCATATATCAGGGTGTGAATATGAATTAAACACACCCTGTAATCTAGTGTGGATCTAGTATCTAGTGTGAAAGTGTAGTCATTGAGTACTCATTGGATAGAAAGGGAGCTGAAAACAGTTTTTTTTCCTCATCCATCTCACAGATCTGCTCTATAAGGTAGGTCTGGTGGGCCCCAGTGCATGCAATTTACAAGCTATTAAGTGTATGCACTGCAAGGAAAAGCCATATCTACTAGGCTAGCAATCCTCGTGTCAGCAACTATCATTTATCCAACTTGTAGCCCAGTATGCCAATGAGTGTATAAATATAACTTGCTATTGCCTATTTGACTAACAAAAGAAAGAAAACTAGAACACAAATGGGTTTGCATTTTCAAGGTTGATTGAAGAACATGGCACTGGTTTGATTTAATGTGAATATTGAACTTGCCTACATATACTCTTTAACAAAACCAAAACCAGAACCATGACAAAGGATAATGTCTTTACTAGATATTTCCTGGACTGTACTTATCTTTGACATGCTTTGTTGAGTATACAGTTTATCAGCAAACTTATTGATAAAAATCGATTTTTTTTTTTTTTTCATGCCATTAATATTTATGGTGCTGCATTAACAGTGACCTACAGTAATTTCAACAGATATCAAAGGACCACTCAGTGTATGTTTTTACAGTGCATGAATTTCAAAATGAGGCCTTTGATATGGATATCCTCTGTTCCAGTTAAAGTGATGTGAGGATTTGGTGCCATAGAAACAATCACAAAGAGACACAGATCAATCAGTATTTAAAGTTGAAGTATTTTTGGGATAAAATTCAGATTAGTGAATTCAGAAATTTTGAACTTAAGAATTTCTTCTGTTTTTTTTTTTTTTGTTGTTGATTTGTTTTGTTTTTTTCCTATTTAAACAATATATGCAGTAATCCAATTGTACCTAGAACAGTGCAGTTTGTTTTCTTTATTAGCCTGAATAGCCCAGCTACACAAATATTGTGGATCTGAAATACTTGACTGAGAGAATATGCAGTGCTGCCTAAAAATAAAAATAATCCATTAAAGTTAATTTACTGCAACACACAGCAGTTTAAAAACACAAATACATTTTTTACTTAGCTCTTCATTTATGTACAGTTACTCCAATTTCTTGTTAATTAATAGACCCTGCAAACCGGGAGCAGACACCAAACCAAACTTTCCACTCAGCTGACTCACTCCCAGTGTTCTTTCTAGCTGTCTGTTTGCTACATGCACAGTGTACTGTAGTCCCAGGGTTTAGAGATTATTGTGTTGATCCTAAAGCTCTAACCACAGTTGCAATCAATAAAAATCCAAGTGACAGGCTTTCGCCTCAATCTTTCTTTCATTGTCAAAATGCCCTTTAAAGACCACAGCGCAATCTCCTATAGAGACATAAGAGAGATAAATACATACACAATGGATGTCTACTGATGGACAGTAAGCATAGGTGTTTAGGAACCTGGACTAGAAATAAAATAAGTTGTTTTCAAGAATCATACAAAGATTTAATTCATGTTCGTTAACACTGAGCAGATTAGATGGTGACATTCGGGGCATGGTTCAATATTTTTTTGTGCGTAATGGGAACCCAGTTTTACAATATTATAGCGCTTTCTTTGCTTGAAAGAAAACAGATGTTAATAAAATTAGGTGTCAATAACATCAGCTCCTATGAGAGTCAAAACTGAAAACCTGTGTGTAATGGACCAAGCACGCCAAGGCATGAGGACACAGGGTAAAGTGCAAAAATAAGGGTTTTATTTACCCAAGAGAAGGAAAAAGGGTGCAAACAAACCAAGGTGCAGTACAAAAATGTGCTTAAAAAAAACAAAACATAAATGGGCCCGAATACATTTCAACAAACAACTCAGCTGTAATTTAACTAAAAAACTGAACAACTGAACCAATATATATAGACTTTGCCAGGAACGAAAACCAATGAAGTTAACAGGTTAAGAATAAATATACGACATCGCTTCTATCTCCTCCTTTTACCAGGTAAGTATGCCAGCAGGGTTTCTGATGACGGGCAGGGCATTGGTGTTGATGGCTCAGATCTGGTTCTGACCATTCAGCTGATGACTTAGGACCTGCCTTACTCTACTTATTCTGGTATTTGGCTGTGGCTGACTTCCTTGCAGCCTCTTCATTATTTCAATTTTCCTGCAAGATCCCAAGGTATTTGCAGCTGTCCTGAACATCGGTTATGATGCCTTCTGGTAAATCAACCTTCAGTTGTGATCATCTTGCCTCTCTTTGATATGATTCAGCAACAATTATCTAGCCTGAATAACATGTCAATGTCATTGCTGTAGATGCTGGGGATGTGGATCAGTGAGTCAATGTCACTCTCCGAGGTTCACTCACTTCGCATAGAGATTGATGTCATCCATGTAGAGGAGGTGACTGATTGTTGTTCAATTTCTGGATAGGGCATCTCCTTGGTATATGACATACTTGATGATAACTTGGGCAATTGGCCTTGAATTGGCTTCCAGAGTAGTCTTCCACAGCCCCATACAATTCTTGATGAATGCTCTTAGTGTCCTGTTGATTTTGTATAGCTTCAAGCACTCCAGTGTCCACGTATGTGACATTGAGACGTAGGCTTTCTTGTACTCAATCCAGGCAGTGCACTGGTTGGTCTTTCTGGTCTTACAGTCTGAGAGTGCCCTGTATAGATCCAACAAAGTTGAAAAATAAACGTATGACCTACCTGTCGGAGGTTCAGATGTCTGTGTTTGGATGGTGGCTAGATGTGATTGATTATTCAGAAGCCCCCAAAGCAGGAATAAGAGATAAATGTAAATTTCCAAATACACACTTAATCATTGGACTTTTATCGTGCCTTTTGCTTTAAGAGCACTGCAATTGAGCTCAAAGATCTATCAGAGCCCAACGTCAATACAGGTTAAGTGGGTGAACACATATTGGAACCCCCCCACCAATCACCTTGCATCATCATCCATGTGCAAACCCTCTGGGAGGAAAGGGTGGGAGCAGCTGGTGCCACAAATGTGGGGGCACGTTCCCCTTTGCCTCATAATAAATTTCCATTTCACGGCTGACTAACATGATCGAAAGCAATAGTGGGGCCGGGGAAAAGATGAAGTCACATGACCAATTATTTTCATTATGTCTATAACCTTGTACCATTTACTAATTAAGTTTACTCCAACAGACATTATATATGCCACTGCTTGTTAGACCACAGAGGAAGTTCCCAGGTTATCTCTCTTCACTGGCTTCAGCATGGCATGGGGGATATTGGCAGGAAGGTGTGGACTAGCAGTAAACTGTAATGCTGGAAACCAATTTTCCCTTGTTTTTGTCAGAGTCAGATTTGTCTACTTCTTCCTCAGCTCCTTTTTATAAATCATAGTCTCTTGTGAGATAAAATGTTTTTTTTCCTTATCTTTCCAACATAGTTATGAGCTGAGTTTTCTTTAAGTTCTACTTTTGTTTGTATGACCATGTTTTATAGGAGCATTATATAAAATTGATGCACCTTCCAACTATCTGAATCTATTTTGGCTTAGTCATTGTCTCAATAGTCTTTAGACTTTAAATTCTCATGTAGCTTGCCTCTGACTGATGTGGTGTTAATGGGAGAATCAGATCATGAGGGATCATTGAAAAAGCTAAAGTTCTAAATTCTGTACATACAGTGAACACCAAAGTGGGCTGTTAGACTAATCAATAAGCTTGTGTTATGTAATTATGTTGTAGGTTTATGCAAACCAGTAGCAATGAGAAGAATAAGCTGAATGAATAATAGATCACTAGACTAAATCTGAACACAGGCTAGCAGAGCAGGAACTCCCTATCAGTTATATTCATATTACTGCTGGTAACAGGGGGCCACTAAGTGCTCTGCTGTTCAGTGTTTAAACAGGGATTTCTGAAGTCCATCCATAGCTGTTTTTTTTTTTCCTAAAAACATAATTAAACCTGGGACTGCAAATCTTGCCTTGTGCTTTGCAAATTCCTTCAACAAAAACAATCAGCCCCATTTAAGGCAGCCCATGGGGTCCATGGCATGCTAGGAGGACAGCATTTGAGCACCACCCAGTGGCAGCCTCTGAACCAACTGAACAGTGCATTGTTTTTGGAAAGGGTGCTGAATACTATGAAAATTTCTTCACAAAGCCAAACAAACAGCCCCCATCCAAGCGCATACTTCTGCATTCATTTTAGAATTTGCCCACCAATGTTATACTGTCTTTGCTATAAAGATTAGAATCATTAACAGTAAGGAGAATCTGTTAAAGGGAGAGGAATATCACCTTTGTTATTACCATTTTTAATGTAATATTTGTTATATAATACCAGAAGTTTTAGAGAAATAGCATAATGGCTCATAAGCCAAAAGGTCTGTATGAAAACAGCCATTACAGAAATGATGCAAACTGGCAATGGAAATATAACAGCAGACAAAATTGGATCATAGTTTGATGTGTAGTTTTCCTCCTGGGTATATCATCAAACTAAAAATCATGCAACTCAATGTCATCACTAATGGTGGAGACTTTCTAGAGTCCACCCTATTAATATGCATAATCTACATAAACAGTTGTTTCTTTTCTTTTATATTTTTTCAAATGTCCTTCTCATTTTATTGCCATAAATATAACCACATACAGTAATGACATTGAGGGGAAATTTCTTCTAATTTGTTCCACTCAGTCGCTCATATTTTTATTTTAGATGCAAAGGGCAAACAGAACCACATCCAAACATCACTTATCCCTGGACAGGGACCGCAACCAAAGGCACTGGAAGAAAGAAAGAGACTCCTTAACTATGGAGTTTCATTTTGGCATTGGGGCTCAGCATACCGCAGAGACCCAGATACAGAGTGATGATGAAAAAGGAATGTCCTAGATTTTCAAAGAAAGAAGGGGTCTGGGCACAGGGAAAAGAGATTAAAGGATATGTTTTGACAGTGGTAGTATTTTCCAGACAAAGACCTGCATAGCATTCAGAGTCTATACTCTTTCTTTCGCCAATTCAGATTCAGTCATGAGAGGGATCAGTCACGATCTCTTTGAAATTTCAAAAGTAGCCAACTTTTACAGCTGCCTAAATAACGAAACAAATCTAAGATATGGAAAGTTGGCCACTGACCACATGATGAGGCATTGCTTTATATATTACTACTTTTCATTATTGCTGTAAGTTACCAGTCATTTGCTTTTCCTCTGATCCTCACTCATTCATTCTTTTTTTACCACACAACCTCATAAATTGCCCTCTGCCCTCTGTATTCTCAATCACGTCATTATCATCTAACTGCCTCCCTTCTCTCCAATCGCTGTCTTATCTTTTTAATTCCCTTGTCAGTGAGGCATGCCTTGTGCTCTCTGTAATGAGGCTTTCAAACGCTAAAGGTAACACTCTGGCTTTACTATGGCCCACTCATGGTTCCAGAAAGATCACTTGTTGATGCCTGTTATGAGATGAGACACTGGGAGAGGGAGAGAATGAGGGAGAGAAAATGGCAAGATACTGTAGGTAACGGTTGGTGGTCGCTAGTAGGAAAACAAAGCCTTTGCTATTTCAGGGCTGTCATGAGTCATGCTTACCATGAACTTGTCCACACATGGCTGTCTTTGCACAAGCCATCCACATTAAAAATAGCTATTAGAGACTCATCAAACAAAACAGTACAGAGACAAGGACTGAATCCTAGGTACTCAAGATGACATTGAATTTAATTTTTTAACAAGCTCATCATTAGTAATCAGTCATTATTGTTTCTTTGTGTTATACCTCCCCCTTTCCTGTGTTTTGATGGCCCAGAGGAGGTGATGGAAAAGTGACCATGCCTCAGATCGGGAAGGATCTTCAGCAAGGACCCTTTATAATGACATGTCCAATGGGCATCGAAAGTCTTTCTAAGAGGATGAACTGCATTACATGTCTTTTCATTTGTAATTTTTTGTTAATGCCGAATGTATTCCACTAAATAGTGACTTCACAGATATTGAAGGTAAAAATATACAAAACACAGAGCCTAAAGGGTGATTTACCTGCAATTCCACCCTTATTACCCTGACAACGATTGCCAAAATATTTGCCACGAAATTTGACAAGATATTTTTTCATACCAATCACTATTCTTTTGTCATTCAAACGTTGTCTGCTGGAAGAAACCAGACCTTTTCCCACAAGAGGATCCTGTGGATACAACATTTTAGCAGTTTCACATTTATCTAATATCACTCTGTAAGCACGATTCGATAATGAGTTTGATAGTTTCCCTTAAATGCAATGAAAGTGTGTTTTATTATTGTTTGAAACAAGGTGTACTCACTTTAACTTTAGCCTTAGTAAATGTAGTCAAACTTAAATTACTTTAATTAGTGCAGAGCCCAGATTCAGATGCTTATGTTTCGTTATGCATTGGACTGAGGTCCTACATCACACATACTACGGCCTCCACTGGACTCCGTGGGTACTGACATAGAAACATAGGCTCAGGTGGACCTCCAGATATACCAGATCCTCAAACGTGCATTCTTATAGTGCTTCAGGTTTGCCCTCTCTGAAACACATGATTCATTAGAGCACTTATTTTTCATCTTAATCTTCTGTACAAGAGAAGCAGGTATTAATCAGTTTTCACAATTAGGGGGATACAATCTGCACTCCTTAAAAGCAGAATGAGCACATGAACAGCCTGTATCATCTGTTAAATGTAGGCTGGGGGAAATAGTTCAACTTAATGGCTGATCTTGTACGCAGGGATGAGTGTTTATTACTGTTCAGGTTTGTATTAGGAGTCTTAAGGGTGCAGTGGTTAGCACTGTCGCCTCACAGCAAGAAGGTCCTGGGTTCGATTCTGGGTCAGGACGTTTCTGTGTGGAGTTTGCATGTTCTCCCTGTGTCTGCGTGGGTTTTCTCCGGGTACTCCGGCTTCCTCCCACATTCCAAAAACATGCAAATCTGGGGGTAGATTAATTGGTCACTCTAAATTGCCCGTAGGTGTGAATGTGAGTGTGGATGGTTGTCTCTATATGTCAGCCCTGCGATGAACTGGCGACTCATCCAGCGTGTACCCCGCCTTCGCCCCAAGATGCTGAGATAGGCTCCATATTTTAATTGTATAAAGTTGTGTCTATTTTAGATGGGGGTATTGAGCAATACTCTTCAGGATGTCCAAACACATGAGGCCTCTGCTAAACCAAATCCATGCTCAGGACTACTCTTCAGGTTAATATACTATGGAGATTGGCTGCACTATAATATCTTCTACAGTGGGAGAGAAAAAATCATCTCTCTGTCAAGAATTAGTTAATTCTATTTAAGTAATACTGACCTAGGAATGGCATGACTATTGGAGTCACTATATTTTTTACCTCTCCAGCTGAAGGATGTTAGATGCATACATACACCATGGTCTCCAAAAAATAATGTCAATATTTAATTCAGGCTAGAGATAAAATCAAATCAAATCAAATCAAATTTTATTTGTATAGCCCGAAATCACAATTTACACATTATCTCACTGGGCTTTGACAAACTGTACAGATGTGACATCCTCTGCCCTTAGACCCTCTAAACCGGGTGATGAAAAACTTAAAAAACCCTAAACAGGGAAAATAAGAAACCTCAGGAAGAGCCACAGAGGAGGGATCCTTCTTCCTAGGACGGACAGACGTGCAATAAATGTCACTTGTACAGAACACAAAAACATGATAACAACAGTTCACTTAGAATGCATAAAACATCCATGAGTTCCAGAGTCTGTGGATTCTATAAGTCCGAATGTATGGAAAGTCTAGTGATCCTGACGCAGGTGGACTCTGTTGGTCCAGGAGTCATTGTACTCCATGTAGCAAGATCTGAGTTCCAAGTCACAGGATCCAAGTCACAGGATCTCCTTTCCTAATGTGGCCAGGGGGCATCAGGCAGGACCACAGCAGCACCTCCCACCGCGACCTAGAAAAACCTGCAGGATGGTAAAGCACAACGACTCCGGGGAAGAAGTAAAGTTAGTGTAAGGATATGGACATTTACAGGAGCAGAGAAGGAGTCGGAGTCAGAGGGGGGAGAGAAGAAAGCTCAGTGAATCATGGAGTGTTCCCCCAGCAACCTAAGCCTATAGCAGCATAACTAAGGGCTAGATAGGCCAGCCTTAACTATAAGCTTTATCAAAAAGGAAGGTTTTAAGCCTACTCTTAAAATCAGAGAGTGTGTCTGCCTCCCGTACCAAGACTGGAAGATAGTTCCACAGGAGAGGAGCTTGATAGCTGAAAGCTCTGCCTCCCATTCTACTTTTGGAAATTCTTGGGATCACCAATAACCCTGCATCCTGGGAGCGTAAGGTTCTGGATGGGCGATAGGGTACTATGAGCTGTTCAAGATAAGATGGTGACTGACCATGAATAGCTTTGTAGGTGAGAACAAGGATTTTAAATTCTATTCTGAATTTAACTGGGAGCCAGTGCAGAGAAGCCAGTATGGGGGAAATATGGTCTCTGATATTAGTTCTAGTCAGTACACGCGCTGCTGCATTTTGGATTAACTGAAGAGTTTTTAAAATTTTGTTAGGGCAACCTGAAAATAAAGAATTACAGTAGTCCAGCCTGGAAGTAACAAACGCATGAACTAGTTTTTCTGCATCTTGTTGAGACAGGATGTGCTGGATTTTAGCAATGTTACGGAGGTGAAAGAAGGCGGTCCTTGAAATCTGTTTAACATGTGATTTAAAAGACAGCTCCTGGTCAAAGATAACACCCAGGTTTCTGACAGTGGTGCTGGAGGCCAAGGCAATGCCATCCAGATTAACTATGTTGCTGGATAATGAGTCTCTAATGTGTTTAGGGCCCAGCACAATGACTTCAGTTTTGTCAGAGTTTAACATTAAAAAGTTATGAGACATCCAGTTTTTAATGTCCTTAAAACATATCTGTAGATTAGCTGATTGATGGGTTTAATCTGGCTTCATTGATAAGTATAGTTGTTGGTCATCTGCATAACAGTGAAAATGTATGGAGTGCTTTCTAATAATTTTACCTAAAGGAAGCATATATAGAGTAAATAGTAATGGTCCAAGCACAGAACCTTGTGGGACTCCATGACTAACCTTGTCATATCTTGATGATTCATCATTAACATGAACAAAATTATATCTATCAGATAGGTAGGACTTAAACCATCTTAGAGCAGATCCTTTAATGCCAATTTGGTGTTCCATCCTCTGTAGTAAGATGTGATGATCGATAGTGTCAAAAGCTGCACTAAGATCTAATATGATTAGTATAGAGATAAGTCCCTCATCAGATGCAGCGAGCAGGTCAGTTTTTACCAATGCCGTTTTTGTGCTGTGATGCTTTCTAAAACCTGACTGAAACTCTTCAAATAGACTATTATACTGAAGAAAGCCACATAGTTGTTTCGCTACTGCTTTCTCTAGAATCTTTGAAAGAAAGGGGAGGTTGGATATTGGTCTATAGTTGGCTAAAACTTCTGGGTCCAGGGTAGGTTTTTTTAGGAGCGGTTTAATTACAGCTACTTTAAATGACTGGGGCACATAACCTATTACAAAGGATAGATTGATAATATTTAGTAGAGGATTGCTAATTAAGGGTAAAACCTATTTGAGCAGCCTAGTATTTATGGGGTCGAGTATACAGGTTGACGATTTAGATGAATCTGTGAAGTGTAGGATATTTTCTCTGATAAGTATAATTTTATTATTGAAGAAGTAAAATCATTACAGGTGAGGGCTCTAGGAATGAATGGTTCAATAGAATGATGGCTCTCAGTCAGCCTGGCTACGGTGCTGAAAACGATCCTGGGCTTATTCTGGTTTTCTTCTATCAACGCTGAGTAGTAGTCTTTTCATGCTCGGCGAAGGGCCTTCCTGTATACTTTAAGGCTATCCTGCCAGGCCATGCGTGACTATTCCAGTTTAGTGGAACGCCATTTCTTTTCAAGTTTATGAATTTTTTGTTTTAGCTTGAGACTATTAAGGTTATACCACGGAGCTAATCTTTTGACTGGTTTTGTTTTCTTTTTAACTGGGGCAATAGAATCGAGTGAAGCACGTACAGAGCCGGCAGTGAAATCAGCAAGGTGATCAAGCTGGGATGGGCTAAATTTAAGATATGACTCCTCTGTTATTTTAGGATATACTGGGGCAATGGAATCGAGTGAAGCACGTAGAGAGCCGGCAGTGAAATCGGCAAGGTGATCAAGCTGGGAGGGGCTAAATTTAAGATATGACTCCTCTGTTATTTTGGGATATGGCACTGAAATTAATGCAGAGGGAATAATTTCTTTAAAATTTTCAACAGTGTCCTCAGATATGCATCTGCTATAATAACTAGTGACTCTTGGTTTATAGTCGATGAGCAGAAATTCAAATGTTAGAAGATAATGATCTGATAAAAGCAGATTATGCGTAGAGACTTTTAAGTGCTCAATTTCTCAATGTCAGAACAAGATCAAGGGTGTGATTAAAAGTGTGAGTTGATTCTTGTACACACTGACAGAAGACGAATTAATCTAAAAGTGAGAGAAATGCCATACCAAGGCTGTCGTTTTCAACGTCTACATGGATATTAAAGTCACCTACAATAATAACTTTATCTGTTTTGAGGACCAGAGCTGAGAGAAATTCTGAAAATTCAGATAAAAATTGGGATGTGTGTGTTAATGTGACTGGGAGGAGTGGATTCATTAAGACTTACATATTCGTCTTGGCACAGCCAAGTTTCAGTAAGGCAGAATAAATCAATATTGTTATCTGATATAAGCTCATTTATTAATACACCTTTAGATGATAGGGATCTGATATTCGAGAGTCCACATTTAAGTCTCTTTACTTTGTAAACTGCCTCATTAGTGGTGTTGATTTTTATTAAGTTCCTATGTGAACTCTTATTTGATTTAGTGAATTTAGTGAATTTATGTGGACGGGGGACAGACACAGTCTCTATGGGGTTGTAGGTGGATGACTCTAAAGGAAGCGCAGAGAAGCGTGTAAGACTGCAACTCTGCTTCCTGGCCTCAACTCTGAATTGTCAATTTGGCTGACTAATAAATCTGGCCATATTTCTAGAAATGAGAGCAGCTCCTTCCCAAGTAGGATGGATGCCGTCTCTCCTAAGTAGACCAGGTCTTCCCCAGAAAGTTTGCCAATTATCAATGAAACCCATGTCGTTTGCTGGACAGCACCTCGACAGCCAGCGGTTGAATGACGACGTGCGGCTAAAAATGTCGTCATTGGTCAGATTAGGCAGGGGACCAGAGAAAACTACAGAGTCCGACAGGGTTTTGGCAAAAGCACACACCGACTCAACATTAACTTTACTGACTTCCGACTGGCATAGCCGAACGTCATTACCTTTGACAATTATAACCTTACTGTATTTACGTTAACTCTTTGCCAGCAGCTTTAAATTTGATTCCACATCACCTGCTCTGGCCCCAGGGATACATTTGACTATGGCCGCTGGTGTGGAAAATGTCACGTTTCGCAAAATAGACCTGCCAATTACTAGATTTGGTTTCTCAGTGGGTGTGTCACTGAGCGAGGAGAATCTGTTGGAAACATGAATGGGTGGGTGGTGAACCGTGGGCTTCTGTTTAGGACTATGCTTCCTCCGAACAGTCACCCACCTTCCCTGGTTTCCAGGCTGCTCAGGGGCTGCTGGGGGGCTCGGAGGGGCTGCTTTCAGTCGACCCACACAGGCTAATGGGGGCTGGTTAGCTAGCGAAGCTACTGGTTTGGTTTGGAAGGTGCGGATCGTAGCCTGCAAATCGCTAAGCCTCGCCTCCAACGGAGCAAATAATCTACACTTAATACACGTACCATTATCACTAAAAGAGGCAAAGGAATAACTAAACATGTGACACACTGAGCAAGAGAGAAGAGGAGAGCGAGAGGGAGATTGGTGAGATTAACTCGTAAATTGAGAGCTCTGCCTTCCAGTTCAGCCTCCTCTTCACCACCACAGTCTGGTACAAAACCCACATTACAGCTAAAGTCTCACCAAAATGCCTGTGCATCACACATTCCATATTCTCATCACTTCATCACGTCAAAAAACCCCCCAAATTCTTAAACTTAAATTTAGGGCAGCAACACCCCAGACCAGGCTAAAAATCTCCTCGCACCACCTAAGGAATGTCTGTGGGGAAGTAAAATCCATTCTTGCTGTTTCTTTCTTTCTTTTTTTCCTGGTCATTATAAAATAAACAGAGAACTGCATTCTGTTTTTCCAGTAGCACTGATGGCACAACATTTCTGTGCAGTAATTGTATTCAGTAAATAATGCCAAGAAGTTTGTTAAAAGTGAGGAGGTAGGTTCATGTTCGATTCATGTATTAGATTCAAGCATCTTGCAACTATTTTTTTTTTTTTTTTTAAATAGTCATAGTTTTTATAAATTTTTGTGTGTTGTCAATTCAGAAACAATAACAGGGAATGATGTAATTTTGCTGTTCTGCCTTTTCTTACTATTTCACCCCAATTTAAGATTGGTGAAATGAGAAAGTGTGACTAAAAATGTGGGTTGTGGCCAGTAGGACAATCAATATTGGCTAGTATCTCAATCCTCCAAGTGTTAAAGCATGGGTAATCTCTGATTAAGCCATCTAAATGATACTTTTTTTACATGATTGGAAATCCACATTTTCATCTAGATCAAACTCAATGAAAGAGTTGACATCTGAATTGAGTGTTGTTGAAAGCAGGTGTCTGGAGGTAATTAGGTCCATACCTGTATCCTGGACTGGATGTCACTCTGGGAGTTCCATGGCATGCAGTATGTTCACTTCAACAATTACATTAAGTCAATTTACTGTTGGTGCACTCTTGGGGGTGTGAAGATAGGAAGAACTGTTGGGTATTTAAAGAGCAGGTAGCAAGAGTTGGAAGGTGAATAACATCCCTAACAAAAACACTTTAATACACATATGTTCTCTCACAATCATCCTTTGATTTTGCTCTGTGTCTGCTCTCACCACTGCTCAGACCCTGCGGCAGTACCTGAGGCTAAAGACTTTTACAGGGCTCTGCCTCTGAACCATCATTGGTGGGCGGGGGATTGGAATTAGAGATGACAAAGGTACACAATGTGTGTGTATGGGAGAAAAAGGAAAGGAAGTGAGTTAGAATACTTCTCTTTGTGCAGACAGTGCAAACAGCTGTTACCATTTTCTCGTATGTCGCTAATATTGCAGATGCCATTAAACCAGGCCACATTCAGCAGATCAGATGATATGTGAAGAGAGTGCAGAGCATCCGCAGACAACAGCATGTGCCTCAGTGTCAAACTGACATGGCAGTTGTAGTATTTGTTACTTGTTCCCTGTTGTGCAACATATGTGGGGCGTCACTGTCTCACTAATGTCTTTATAATGTTAGGCAAGTTGTCTATAACTAAAACATGACTTTGCTTTTCACAGGCATGAAAGAAATTCTCTCGAGCCTTCACAGCAAAAAAATATCACAAATATATCTAAAGGTAGGATACATAATGATAAAAGCCACTTAGCAGTCTCCTATACAAAATGTCTGATAAGTCCCTCACTAATGTGATTTTTTAAAGAAACACTAGACAGACTGTATAGATTCAAAGTGGGGAAAAACTGTATTTGCTCAAATTGCAGTTCCATTTACCACTTAAGAAACAGAATGACTATTAAAATAGTACTGCAAATACACACTGTATGTTTCTGCAATGGCATATGTAAATAACAAACAACTGATTAATCATTAGTTTCAGTATGATCTTCTGTAACATATAAGCTCTGTACTGCATATACACAGGAAAGCTATATTATGACAGGAAATCGGTAGAGTGTACAGAAATGTATGTCAGTATTTACAATTGCATAGACCAAGAAATGTATTCCTGTACTGTTGTTAACTTGCAAGAAAGGGATGGAAGAAGCCCCCACACCAGCACAACATGTAAAGCATGCAGGACGTGTAATGAAAGCAGCCACAAAAAGAAAATGTCATATAAAGTGTTCCTGAAATAAAAAGAACTGAACTAATTATACTCTGTTGTTGTTTATAAGACACTAGTGCCTCCATCTTTTATTCATGAAGATGCATAGCAGCTTGAGTTTCTCTGTCTTTCTCTCCCATGTTCACTCTCCCAAATCTCATTTCTAACACAACCCATTGAGGCGTGGAAGTGCATTTTGAATCAAAAAAACGGTAAGAGTGAAGCTTAGCATGGCAAACAGAGTGGAAGAATGGGAAAAGGGTGCGGGGGGGGGTTGTTGTTGTCTAAATGCTACCTGAAAATCACCACTGCTCATCAGGCAAAGAGGCCAGAGAACA
Source organism: Mola mola (assembly GCA_001698575.1). Lineage (NCBI taxonomy): Eukaryota > Metazoa > Chordata > Actinopteri > Tetraodontiformes > Molidae > Mola > Mola mola. Next base: position 2,569,566 of record KV751336.1, read on the forward strand.
AAACAGCAAAGAGGATGACTTGTTTTATACTGAGGGCAGGCCACCGTCAGTCTCAGCCCTGTCAGCGCTGGTACGCTCACTGCTGCTACCCACAGGAACAATCACACACAGGGACAACACACCGAAACTAGACATGGGCATTTTGTTGCACACAACCTTAAGACATGTCATCTGGAAAGAAAATGTAAATTAATTGAGTTAAACAAAGCTGTTTCAGACACTTCGCTGAAGGAAGGGCCTCACTGGACAAACTGCAGGATATCCTGCCAGTGGACATATTGTACCTGCTTCTCTTCTTCCAAAATGCATAGCCATGTTTCACTTCTCAATCCATTGCCACAAGTTCCTTTGGGAGTGAATGTTACCAGGGGGATTAGAAGTGTCTGTGTTAACAAGACTCATCACAGTTTGACAGCCTTCACTGAGAATACACAGAATGCACAGAACTGACAATGTAACAAGTGTATGATGAAAAGAGGTGTCCAAAGGCTTGAAACTTCTTGAATTGGTTTTCTCTCAGAGAGCCAGTTAAAATGAAAATATCTTCTGAACAAAGTTTTCTCCATCTGCGTTTTGTAGATTGAAATAGATATAGGTTTATTTGGTTTGTGATCTTTCCTGAGCTGATACAAAATGGCAATTTAAGTAACAATTTAAGTCCCACATTGGGTCTGTAAGAAAATGAGGAAGTGCAAGCTATTTTTAGCACCTCAATAAAAAAAACAAAAAAAGCAGTTATGAGCAGGTTGTCAGAAAGAGAATCGTATAGGTGAAGGCAGAAATGAGAAGGAGTGGAGGAAGAAGGAAGATGCAGAACTAGAGTGAGAGAGACAGAGAGTGTGCAGGGAGAAAAGGAGTGAAATTAAGTGAAAGAGATAAAGTTAGGCATAGAGTGATTGTAGATAAAATAAAGAGAAAAGGAAAAAGATTGAGCAAGAGAAGCAGGAGCCGGAGAGAGTGCAGTGCACTGTGGGGGGGCATGTACTTAGCATGAAGAGCAAAGTAGAGAAGCAAAGCTTTAGAGTACATTTGCCCCAGGGAAGATGTGTGAAGAGGTGTGAAGTACCTTTTGTCTCCCCATCATTGGGAGGTTCCTTTGAATAAACCTAGCCAAGCATTTCCCTTTTGTAATTCTCACTTTGAAGAAGGGCAAAGCTAAAGCTTCTCCCACGTTGGTGATTGAGTATAGTTGTACCCTGGCCCACGCAAATCCTTTGCTCAATATCTGTGGGTGTGTAACAATTTCATCTCCATTTTGGAGCATGGGGAGATTGTTCATTGCCCAGACATATAACAGCAGCTTCACCTTGGTTGTGAGCCTGCATATGTTGTCCAGTGTGATTGGCAAGGCTTTCACCAATTTGATTTGAGCTTTATGCCTGCTTTCTTTATCCCTGAGACTTGTCAGAAGTGGTACGTGGCATCATGGCAAGAAAGTCCTGCTTGTTGCGCAGCTTCTACCAAATCCCACTGGAAATAATAAGTTTCCAAAGTGAAATCATTACTTGCAGGTGTGCTCCACCACAGGCCCTCAGATGGAGGGGGACTGTAAATGATATGGAATGGAAGAGGTGTACTTTGGCATGGTACACTTGCTCACGGACAAGTGCAAGCACACATTGGCAACACGGACATGACAATATAATTGAATGCCTCCTTCCTCCCCTGCTGTTTCCACAAAAATCAATCACAGCATTGCATAACCAATGAATCTGCAAAATTAGCTTGCTGAATCGGAACAAAAATTACTCAAAATAAGCCAAAAATCTAGTAACGTTCTAGTCATGTTCTCCTATGCTAAATGGAAGTGCTGCTCCTGCTACAACCGCATAAAATTAGCCCATGGTTGCATTCTAAAAAGACAGTGTTGTATGTTACTGGAGAGATATGGTCATTAAGCCTGGGGAAAAATGATAATGGATCAAACCAGAAATCTCAAACGTAACTGTGATTAGCAACATTTACCCTCACACCAGAGAAATCAGAGAGAAAATAAAATGAATAAATGTTAACTTCAACTATTGGTTTGGCATGGGTCAAATCTAATTTGTTTTGGTGTAAAATCATAACAAGCAAGGAAAAACATGCATACAAGATGTTTATTTTAATGCTTATCCAATTCTGTGGATGCTGTCTGCTTATTAACTATTTAGGATGCATAACAGAGAAACTGCAATGTGCGGCTTCAATATAGACAGCTTGTTGTAAAAGGGGATTTATAAGTATTAATATGTTATAATTAGCTCTGTACATCAATTATTTGAGGTTAATAACGACAGTAATAATAGGAAGAAAAACAATAATTCAGCATGTTCATCATCTCTTTCAATCCAAAACTGGTTGAAGTATGCCTTAAGGCAAAATCGAATGTGATCACATACACACTCACACATACAGACTCTAAACTAAATTGGTATAAACTTTATAATTTGCACTTTAAAGCATTAAAAAAAAAAAAAAACACATCTGTTGCCTTATCTGTTGTCTACTATTTTTGGGATACTGATTCTTGAGCTCTTTGTTGAACTTTTGAACTCCATTATCAATAAAAAATAACTGGGGCAGTCATGAGTTCATATTTCTTCCTTTATTATTTTTTTTCTTAATATACCGTTATGCCACCAAAATTGTAGTGCTATTTATACCTGTTTAAACAGCACAATCATGGCTTTATATGACATAAAACGAACTGGCGATTTAACAAGTTTCTTATGTTGTCTGCTCACACTAATAAGTAACATTCATGAATTAAAATTCATTAGGTAATTAAAGTTAATTTCTCCTCTACAATTACTGATATTTAATTCAAATTACTTTTTCACATTTTATCTCTTTGTGCAGACAATGCAACAGATAATGTGTGCGTGCTTGTCAGTGTCCTAATGTAAGAAAGCAGGCACACATGCAGGTGTACACAGCCACACATACCCATTCAGAATTGCCCAATTTGTTATAAAGAGGCATAAAAATCATACAAATGTGTAGCTTTCTCATTTGCCTCAGGACTGTTGGTATTGCACCACACAATTGAATGTCTCTTTATATCTCAAAGTTCTCATTATAAAAGCTCAGAGCTTCTTTTCTCTATTTCACTTGTATCATGGATGAATAAGATAGCCACCAAACAGACCTGAGGCTAATATTCCAACTGTTTTGTTTTGTGATTTTGCTCATATAAAAATGATATGATAATAATTTATCAACCCAGACAAATAAGGGCAATACAGCTGGTAGCTATAGTGTGGGCGAGAGCTAACTGAAAAACTAACTTTGTCTCTTTGAATCCTTAAGAAAGAAGTTAACAATAGTGTGTCTTTTAATGCCAATAGTCAGTACATTGTTGCACATCAGAAAATAAGACCACTGGTAAGAAAAACAGCCATCAACTATATTCCTTGCTGTTCCAGTCTTCTGTCAATCTTTAACACTGAATCACAGATTCTATACTTATCATGCATATCCAGTGTTATAATGCGCTGGCTGTTTCACATATTGTACAAAATCCAAGGGACATACATGAAATACATTAACTCCTTTAAAGCACTCCAATTAAACCCTTTGTTTACTGCCATAGAAGATATAGGCAAATAAAAACAAATGGTTTGTAATAAATAAGCTATATGTCTTACATTTATGAAATAAGTGCCTTCGAGGCACTTATTTTTCAACGGAAACATGAGCACATTTCTAGGACTGAAGAATAAGAACAACAATGAATCAAATGGAACATTTTTAAAAGAAAAAAAAAGATAAAAAGACAAAAGCATTTTTATATTAGCAAAGTCCCACTTCATTCTAGATAATGTTGCAAGAAACATCCAGCTGCAAACTGTGCCATATCACAGGATGCATTCTCTATTTACTACAAGATATTCCTATTATCACTGGACTACATGGGAGCTCCCCAAAAATTACAACACTAAACACTAATAGTATGTGTCAAACACATTTTCCCAAAAATGGTTTCAGTCTATGTACTTATCATGCTGATGTACCAGTATTTTTAAGTGTTCATTTTTCTCAGTTTGTTTTTAATTACTTATTTGATTCTATTTTAAAATAAATAAATAAAGGAAGGAAGAGAGAGGTGACATGTCCTAATTGACAGCTAATCCCTGTTATTGATTCAGCAGCGTGTATTGGTGGGAATTAGAACTCACACACTTCTGCACGGACTCCGAACAGCCTCATAGTGCTAGATAGAGGAACTCATATCCCTTAATACTGTATATTGATTTCATTTTTACACAGTGGGAGGAAGTGAAAATGTCTTTGCCATCCTTTTCATATGATATGTCAGTATCCATAAGAATACTTAAGTATCTTAAGTATCTTAAGAAATTTGTCAATTTAACCTAACCATTGCAAGGCTGTTAACTCTAGCTAAATGTATTCACTATTCTGTTAGAACAGGCAGAACAGAGTTGGCAGAACGATATCAGTTTCCAGGTGTGTAAAATGGTTAGCAGTGATTTAGAATGCAGGTGAAGCTCCTGTTTAAGTGCATAGCTTCAAATGCATTTTATAGGCAAGACAGGAGGTATAGAGCTAAAATTTTTCTTGGAGTGTTTAGTAGGAAGCAATTGGACTTTCAGATGAGAAGGGACCGTCTTCAAACAAGATAAGAAGTCTAGTTGCTTCCTACTAAACACTCCAAGATTAAGATGACCTGGATGACTGAAAACCTTCACGGACATATTGAGGTAAAATGTTGTACCTAACTAAATTGTCTCTATACCAGCCTTTTCTGTTGAGACAGGCTCATGAAGCAACAATGCAGTGAATCGCTCTCTTCCACTCTTGTATAAAGAAAATCTTGCTCACCCAATGCTAAATTTCTCTCTCCCTTCTCCAAAACAAGTACGTGGAACATTTTTAAATAGTGTAATACCAAGAAAGAAAGTACAAGTAGTGAAATGTGAATAGTGAATAGTGAATGAGTAGTGAAATGAATGGATTATTAGTCTACACAACTTCTACACAAACATATCTGTATATGCCACTTGTAATAAATAAAAAACTTTCATGATATAATAATAAGTTATCAAGGCATTGAAAGTCTTTCAGCAAAGGGTTCAAAAGTGTCGTGATGAATGAGACTTCTACTTGCCTTTTACATAAAGCATCATCAAAAGCGGGTAAAAAGCATCAACTTGTTCAAAGTGGCATATCTAAAAATGAAAACCTTATTTTGTATCTTTAGTATATTACTGTCTGAAATGCTAAAATAAATTCTGGTTATTTCTGTGATATCTGGCAAATATCCAGTTGTAGTGTTTTCCTTTATTGAGTTCATCAGTTCAAAGACATTGTTGTTTTCATTTTTGTAAGAAGTTATAAGTATCCTTTATGGCCTCCAATTATACCTCTGACATTATATTTGACCCTTGAAATTTAGTGTGAGTAGTTGTTTTTGGACATTTCCGTTGAAGAGATCTCTGTCTTCTGTCCAAAATTTGTGGAACAACATGGCACTTTATTTGTGGTGCTCATACAAAAATACATTTAGAGAATTTAACAAGAACATCTTTTTCCAAATATCACAACCTGATTATTTTGGATAAACCACTGACCGTGTTTTGTTCATTTTTGTGTAAAAACTATGTGTTTTTGTTTTTGGTTTTTTTTTTATCAAATTACACTTTATCAGTGTGTGATTTTGGGAAAGATCTACTTCCATTATATTGGAGTAAAATATATATTTCCTCAGCCGATACACTCAGCAACTCACATCAAAATTATCTAAATACATCAAAAAAGCAACACGTATAAGTGAGAAAGCATGTTATGTTGATTTTGACGTAAACTATCCCTTTAATATTTTACAGTAATTTAAGGTGTTGTTCAGAGTAAAAAGAGACCATTTTTTTCAGCTGATTTCTGCTGCTTAAAACCTCACGTGGTGCAGCCACTGGTCATGTACAACAAAACATGATAAAATTTAAAAAAATAATTTTATCTTTATCTAATTGGTAAATCATGATGATGTGTGAATGTGTGAAACTCAAAGTATGCTTAACAAATGGTGCCTAATGCAAGCTAAGTAGAAGTTAAGTAAATGTATAGAGGCCCAGATGTAAGGGGGGCACACTACATGGATCCATTTTGAAATGCACAGGAATTATAGCACTTTGTGTTTGGAATCAGTCAGACAAACTAAACAAATGTATTAACATTCCATAGTGTATCAAGATCCCCAGTTTAGTACTTCCAATTGAAGACATAAACATAAATAAATGTAGCGCCCCCATGCCATGGCTATGGGCACGACAATGTAATTAACTAAATTGTTCACTGGGACGCTCCCTAAATTCTTTTAAATGACCACACAATAAATGTGGTAATCTATACGATTTTATGTTAAGTTTTGTAATGTAGTGGTTTAGCCCTTATTTCAAGCTAATTTAAATAATCCTAAAAGAACATTAATTACTCTTATAGTAACTGCAATGAAATCCCAAATATTCCCTTGTTTATAAAAAGTACAAAATATTTATTGTGTATCAAAATGCAATGTACAGTAAATGTCCTACAGTATGTACTGTACAGTAAATGTCCTACAGTATGTACTGTACAGTAAATGTCCATTAAACTCAATTACCCCCACGTTGCAGGCTTGTTTCGGTGCTTGGGTTCATTGAGACCATAAACTGAACGGCCGCTTCACTCGCATGAGCAAACAAAAAATGACAAACCTTTTACCTTGTGGAAGAGTGTGAGTGTGTCTCTGTTTGTGTGGAAGCGAGCGGGAAGACGCGGTCCTCGTGTCGACAGGTTCGCGCTGGCGTCGGCCTTTTCAGTGCATCCGCCTTGTCCAGACCAATGGTAAGATCCTCATCTGTCTGGGCACTTCAGTCCGCAAAGTCCGTGTGCACCAAGGACGATGGTCAACTAACTAGCACGAGAAACTATGAGCTAAGATGGCGCACGCGAAAAGTCTTCATGTGGCAAGCCACTCACGTAGTGGAAAACTTGACAAAAAGTCTAAATACACGGTCACTGATATCGCAGTTATCTATCCGACAACTTAAACAGTGTAACTCTAGTCCTATATCCTAGACATTGAGAATTAACGTGTAATTACAACATAATGCACAGCAAGCTCGGACTAGCCGTCCGTACTCTTCCATCACCTCTCTTCTTCTCTCCTCTTCTCACGCTAACTTCCACCAGCTTCCATTACCCACCGTCTCTGGTTCAAAACATTTTTAAACATTTATCAACATATTTTAACATGTAGAAATTTAAAGGAAATATAGCACAGGGCTACATGAACATGCTCCTATTTGAACAAATCCTTATTACATGCTCCAACTATTAATATTATTCCCCTCATACAGACTGCTTTACTACATACTGTGGGTACTAGACATATTACATGGGGACTTCTTTTCGCACATAGAAACAAAGGTTTTGTGCTAATCTACCATCTAAAAGAGTTTCCCCCACTTTGTGTGTGTTAATTAATCGTCATGTCACTTCGGAGGGATATAATTCTCACCCTAGATCCAAACCAAAACTTGTTCAAATTAGGTTCCAAAATAGCAAAGTGACTGTATGCAAGGGTGAATACAAACAGTTAAACAAAAGTAAGACTATAACCTGTCACTATTGACATGTATTGTATTACAATTGCAGCACAGTAAATTAAAACTGCAAATATTACAGTATTTGTACAAAAAAAAACAACGGAACAATTAATCGGACTTGCATGCCAATGTGTAATAGAACCACAGTCAGTTTGCGTCACCTTAGAATATAAATGCATGTGTATGAAGGTTTACTAACATTTGTAGTGTAAAATCAGAGTATTGAGGAGACCAGGGTAGATTGATGGTTCCAAAAATCTAGTTTCAAGCATACCAAAAAATTCATTGTGGACTTATGTGAAAATTATTAATTGAACACAAGTTGCTCACTTCATAGTTACATAGCATCTTAAGATTTGAGAACTGTTTTCAAAATGGCACATTTTTGAAATGCCACACAAATGCCTATTTATTTGTATTGTTTTTCTAAAACTATTAGGATGATTCTTTACAGATCCTTAAATAGCAATGTTTTGTCAACATGCAAATATTCTGTGCCTCATTGTGACACAGAAGGTCTATATTACTGTGGTTAAGTTGAGATATAAACATTAGAACACTTTGATGTGCTTGTGTGTGAGAGAATGGGCTGTGTCTAATGGGGTTATTACACAATGGTTCCCTATCCTTGAAAGAATTCTGTCTTTTCACTGATTCACTCTTCTGGGCACTGTGATGTATCTTGTGCAATAGCATAGTGTGTCTGGGTCAAAAAAGCAATTAGCAGTACTGAAGCAGTTTCTGAGTACCAACAAAAAACATTGTTTTCCTTGGATGTCCAATGCAATGTTTCTTCTCTTGCTGGCCTGACAGGTCCACCTTCCTAAACTCGAACTTAATGCTGGCACTGAGTATCTACAGTACTCACTGTAGTTGCTGTAATCATCTGCAACCCGTATGCTATTGTCACAGGGTGTTGTAGGTGGCGTGTGTGTGATCTCTTTCTAGTGGCAGCGCTGCCCTGTTGTGGGAATTCCTGGGGTTTCATGGGGCTAGTTACGAAGTACTGGGACACCAGGATGCAGCCAGTGCTAATTTGTGCACTGTGTTTCACAGCAGTGCTCCCTACCTCCCTGTAGCTTGTGAATTAGGGGACAATGAGACGCAAGACAGACGGGTTAGGGGAGCGGAGCAGAAAAAACAGACAACACTAAGGGCATCGTTCAGTTAAGTCCCTTTTTTCTACATCTTATGAAGTTTTGTGGGACTGCCTGGATCTTAGTAATGGCATTGGATCGCATAAATGGATACTAGCCACTGCATTTAATAGGGGAGTGTAACGGGTGTGAGAGTAGACCCAAGAACAGCACAAACCTAGACCGGAACAGTTCAGAACTTTATTGCCAATGTTCAAGAGTCCAAACTGACGACAATCAGGAAGCCTGGTCGGCGAGCACAGTCCAAGTTCTGAATGGGGCAGGAGTCTCCGGAGAGAGAGTCCAGGCAGGCTGCAGGCAGACAGGGAGTGGGCAGATGCAAAGTCCAAAGACAGAAGGCAGGTCAGGGTACAGGGGCAGAGACGAGTAGACATGGTCAGGGGCAAAGGGCAGGTCAGGTACCAAGAGATCCGTCCGGAAAAGAATTCTGGAGAGTAGTGCATGATGCGACGACAATCTGGCAGAGAGTGAGTGTGGAGGAGCAGGTTAAGAGGAGGCTGGGTGATAAAGCCGACTGTGGCTAACAGGTGAGTCTAATGATCTTGATTAAGAGAGGTAGGCAGGCAGGTAGAGTGGGTTGGCAGAGGGGAAAACCAGGAGTGGAGTACAACAGGGAGAGCCTTTACCTTGTGTTTGTTTTGTTTACTTTGGTTGACATGTTTATTGGCATGAATCTTTAATTTACATGGTTTTATTTTATTAATTAGTAAGAATTACTTTTGTTTGTTTTGAGTCACTTGTTTGGTTATTTAGTTTTGTTTGTGTGTACATTTGATTTGGTTATTGTGGCCCACCCTGTTTAGAGCTAACACTAGTTAGATTAATATCACCTTGTGCTAGACTCTTTATGTGTTAGGGAAGGGGGGAAACAGACAAGTTTGCTGAACTTGGTGTCACTTTGTGTCACTTGGTGTCACATATGGAGATGCCATGTGGCAAACAGGGACAGAGGCCCACAGGTATGGATGGACTGAAGGGACTGGTCTTCCGTGGAGGAATTTGGGACAGATTTCTAACATCTGAAGACCTAGAAACACTCTGATCCATTGTAACGTTGTTTTAACTTGATTTTTACTTTACTTTTAACTCATCTTTTAACTATCAATAAACCTGTTTGATAGTATCCCTAAATAACCTGTCTGCATGCTGTTTCAGATTTTATTTGATTTAATACGACTTTAACTTTATTTATATTATTAGTTATTTTTCACAAGTGACACTCTCATATTTTGCAGTGGCAATGGCCAAGTACCATTAATGATAATGTGGTCTATTTGGTAGATAGTCCTTACTAACTACCATGTGAGCTTGCGGATGTTCTTTTGTGGAAAGATAATACCACAGATGACCAGGTTTTGATTTGTGCAGAAACCAACAAGGTGTTTGCCATTGTTGTTACTTTCATCACATCTGTCGGTGCCCAGTGCCCTCTCACTGTTGGAATTGTTAGCTCCCACTTTGGCATTCATGTCACCAGTTATGAAAAGCATATTGTGTTGGAAATCAGAAGTTCTTCATACAATTTGTCTTTGACCTCCTCCTCCTCCTGGTTCAAAAATGGTTACTTTAAACCACTTTGAGTGGCACATGGGATCATGCAGAGGCATGCAGGACTCTACAACTAGAGCGAGTCCAATGGCTTTCACATATCCCTGAAGCTAAAGTCTTTATATTCAGCTCACTGAGGACTTTTGCTGTCTTAGATATCTCAGCCATGGTTTGGACATTCAATCCTCCAATGTGAATTTTGGTTTTAGGCCCTTGTAGAGCCTCATTTGCACTCCTGACTTCCTTTTGGCTTTTGTCAGGTGTGGTTATTCTGCCACCCAAATAGGATTCTTTATAGTAGGTTCTGTAACGTTAAGTTTTTATTTATTGTTTTCCGGGGTGGCATTGTCATGCCCAACCACCAACCACCAACCTGAAGGGCTGGTGTGCTGGCTTTACTTTGGCTCCTCCCCCAAGACCAGTCTGGTCTGGTTAGTCCTACCAGGAACCAGCGGTTCCCATCTCGGTCACAGGCCTCAGGATTTAACAACTTGTCTGGAGTATTTGTTAACCACAGCCTTGCTGCTGGAAATGAAAAAATATCACTTCAGCCATACGCATATGAATACATTTTCATATGCACCACAGTTAACATAATATGCACTTTCTTTGTTCACTAATACAATAATACAGTGTGACTCCTTTAATAACAGGCTGATAGTATGATGTGTGTGAAGAAACAAAATGAGCGAGATAGTAAAGCAGCAGTTGGTGTTGTGCCCTTAAAAATGGGGAATATTGGTGAAAGAATGAGGAGGGACCACACAACGCAGCTCTTGTGCTCACTCATCTGTAATGAATTACTAAATGGATAAACACAAACTCACTTACATCCAATCAACACATTCATTATCAGGACTACGTATAACCTTTCAAATACATTCCTTTTACCATCTTCTAAATTACTTATAATGCCATTTTAACTAAATTATCATATGACCAGTTTTTTTATTAAACCTGTTTTTAACTCCTTCCTAGTCACTAAAATTATCTAACTTTTTTAGATAACCAGTTACCCATAGAATGTTATTTTAACCAACCAACTTATTTCTAATATCACATAAACAATTACCTTACAGGATCTCATCACTTACATACAAACACATTCATGTAACGTTAATGGTGAAATGGCAAGACTGCTGAAGCAAACTATTTGCCACGGCCGCACCAACACGTGGTCTGCAGGAGCTAGCTTACACTCTGAGAATTAGCTTGAAACTCGTGTACAATAAACCAATATAAAACACATAAGATTACAGTGACATATGCAAGACTATTGCTACTGTGTCTTCTTAAATTTACAGTGCTTCATCTACAGTAAATACCCTAAAAATGGGGAATATTGGTGAGAGAATGAGGAAAGACCACTCAACGCAGCTTTTGTGCTCACTCATCTGTAATGAATGAGGAAGCAGCTGTTCCCTCCACCCAAGTCCCGCGGCATTACCAGTAGATCACAGAGCAATCTAACAACTTACAGAGCTCCTGTCATAACAACTTGTCACATACTCCCCCTCAAAATAGATGTTGTCCCCAACATTCTAATTTCTGAACGCTAATACAAATAAAGGGTTTAAACTGCACATCAAACACCTAAGGCACAATATCAGAGTTACTTTACTGCTACATTTTACCTTATTTAGTGCAATGTTACAGACTGGAACTCTTTTCATACATTCCTTCACTTGTGAGATGATACTCATGTTCTGAGTTGTTTTGGTTTTTTTTGTTTTTTTTTAAAAACATTCCTTTTACAGTCCATTGCTGCCTTTTTAACAGTTCTGTTTGTGCAGTATGCCCAACTCAGCAACACTCTCCTTTAACACAGGTCCATGAGTGTGATGTAATTAACTACACAATGTCATATAAGCGTACATGTCCAGTGTAACCACACATTTTATGCTCAACAGTCCATTTGGATGTGTGGGCTGTGTTCAACAGTCCATTTGTGTGTGCATTTTCTCAGTTCAGTTGTATGTAATGTACCTAGTTCTGAAAGTGGCATGGTTGCACAGTGTATGTCCATGGCACCGTACAATTTATATGCTGTTGCAGAGTTCTCAGCTTGTAACAAGCTGGTGAACCAAGTCCATCATATGTGAAAACCTTGGGCTGTCTGTGTTGTAGCCTCGGCTACTGGAGCTCCTCATCGCTGGAAAAATTCGGCACAGGTGAATCATCAATGTGGTTATCCTCCAGCTCTGATAATTTGTCCTTATTTGTCGGGCCTTGATCAGTCTCTGGCTCAGGTGGAATATTTTCCTCACACTGGATACGTTCAGGTTCCTGAGGTGTGGTGCTGCATACAGGATTCATTGTCTCAGGGGGGCACAGTCTGGATTGTTGCTGAGGTAGCACTGGGTAATACTCGTCTTCATCATTATCGTCCTTTTCATCCTACCTCCACATTTCTTTTCATTGGTCATGGCTGTACTGAAGTTTCCAGTTACGATGCAGGATCCTGGACCTCCCTTTTACTTTCTCAGGTCTGAGTTCATACACAGGAATATCTTTACTCACATAGCGCAAGAGACATCTCAATTAACCAGGACCACCGCAAGGTGTCAGGTTTCGGACCAAAACACCATTGCCAGGCCGTAAGACTGAGCTTTTGAACTTACTGTCATAAAGTCTCCTACTTCTCACGGCAGCTTTGTAAGCATTTTCTCTTGTGATCTCATACGCTTCTTCCAAGCCCTGTTTCCACTTTTTCATGTAACTGTGATGACTACCATCTCCATGTGCTGAGGGGAGGCTGAACAACATATTGACTGGCAGTCGAGGAGAGCGCCGATATAACAAGTGGAAAGGAGAGAACCCTGTAACTTCAGACCGAGTACAATTATATGCATAAATCAGTTTGTTCAGTGACCTTCCAGTTGGTCTTTTGTCTCTCCGTGAGCATCTTTAACATCTGAAGTAGAGTGCGGTTAATCCGCTCAACCTGCCCGTTCCCTGGGGATGGTAGGGAGTAGTTCGTTAACCAGCAACTCCACAGTACTTTTTCAGTTGTGAGAACAGTTGGTTTTCTATTTCAGCTCCCTGATCATGGTGTATTCTGGCCTGCCTGGGCAAAACGTGTAAAGTGATCAATGGTGATGAGAATGTATTCATAACCCCCTTTGCATTTGTCAAGATGCAACGAGTCGACAGAGACACGTTCAAATGGGTGGGAGGTAACAATGTTCGTGAGTGGTGCCCTTGTCTCATGGTTGGGTTTTTTTGTGTTTCAGGCACAAACATCTCTTTCTGACATAATCCTCAATCTCTTGTTGCATATAGGGCCAGTAGAACCGGTCCCGAATCAATGATGTGATCCTGTCTATACCCTGAGAGACCCATCTCATCGTGGAGTTCCCTTAGTACTATGCTTTTATGCTTTTCTGGAAGCACCAGCTGACTTCTGCTTACAGTTTTCTTGTGCATCACTCCACTCTCATCAATATCAAGCTTGTCCCACTCTCTGAGAAGACATGCAATCTGCGAACCAAGTTGTCTTATTTCTTTTTTTTTTTTTAAATACTTTATTCATTCATTTTCAGATGTACAAAACAGAACATCAAGGTATATAACAACCCGAACAATTACCCCTTTCTTCCCACCCCTCTCCCTCAAAGCAGGCTAGGAAAAGAAGAAAAGAAAGAGAGAAAGGAGAAAAAAAAAAAGAAAAAGGAAAAAAAGGAACGAAAATCTGTACTCTATAACAAGCATTTCTGTGGCCATCTGCGACTGTAATCACATTATACTTGAGAAATTACAAAGATATAAGTATTCAAACACAATCAGAACATTGAGGTGTCATGAGGGGTCCTCTCCGCTTTGTGATGTGATCAAGAAATGGTTGCCATATCTGATGGAATTTATTTGATTTCCCTGATATCTCAAATCTAATTTTTATCCATATACAAGGTACTTGAGAACTCCTTGAGCCAGGCTTCAAAACTTTGAGATATCTCTTTGTTCCAGACTTTGAGAATCATTTTCTTAGCCATGACTATCCCATACATTGACAGCATCTTCCAGTAACTAAGAGTCTCGAGCTGTTGAGACCAGCCAAGAATGCTTGTCTCTAATAATGGAGTCTATGTATAACCTTATATTGATTTAGCTGGTGTCTTGAATTAATGTGTGTATACTGCGAAGACATTCACACCATGCATCTTCTGAGATGACGGTGCCTATTTCCCTCTCCCAGCACTCTCTCAGATGTTGTGTACTTGGAGCAGTTTGAGCCGCAAACACATTTACAAACATAGATACTAGCCTTTTGGACTCAGGTGCCTTTGTTAGAAGAGAATAGACTTCGTCAGGGGAGTTATAAATTTCAAAATTTGGAATACTTACTCGAGCATAATTCCTGACATGTAAGTACCTGAAAAAATGAAATAGTTGCAATTCAAATTTGTCTTTAAGTTGATTAAATGATGAAAAAGCATTGTCAATATACAAGTCCTTCACCGTGACCGGGCCTTTCCCTTTCCAGACAGAAAAAACAGGATCTGATTGAGAAGGATGAAATGTATGATTATGACAAATGGGGGCAAAAATAGAAGTGTTTTTTTTAATTTGGTACCACACTCTTAATGAGCTATGTACTATTAATCCAATCCCTTTAAATGGTCCAGGGTTTCTCTTTGTTGTATTGAGTAGTGCTGGGAGGGAAGTACCAGTGATATCCTGTTCTATGGCCAGCCATGATGGGGTAGTGTCTTTAGGTTCTGTAAGATAAGCTCCTTGCCAATATATAAGTGCTCGTGCATTAGCTGCCCAATAATAATGTTGAAGTATAGGGAGCACCAGTCCACCCAATTCTTTTGACTTACAAAGATGCTTCTTATTTATACGATGTGTTTTATATCCCCAGATGAAAGGCATGATAATTGAGTCCAATGTTTTGACAAACACTTTAGATAGGAAAATGGGTACGTTCTGAAATATATACAAAAATCTGGATAAAGTCACCATTTTTATGGCATTAATTCGGCCAATCATTGACATAGGAGGTGTTCGCCAGAGTTCAATATCACTTTTAAATTTATCAATCAGAGCTTTGTAATTCAGTGTATAAAGTTGATCAGATTGGTTTGGGACTGTAGTTCCGAGGTACTTAATGTGGGTAGTCATTTTACCAGTAGATTTCTGAGAAAGTTGGGGTCTAGGTCCTCAGTTAAAGGTATAAGTTCACATTTTTGCCAGTTTATAGTATATCCTGATAGCGCTCCAAAATTTTTTATGTGGTCCAATAATGATGGGGTGGATTTTTCAGGCTGCGACAGAAACAGAATCACGTCGTCAGCGTACAACGCTATGTAATGGCCTATTTTGCCTAAATGTATAGGGATAATTTTTGGATTATATCTGATGCTTACTGCAAGGGGCTCAATACACAAAGCAAACAACAGAGGGCTCAAAGGGCAGCCTTGCCGAACACCACGGTACAAATTGAAAGGGCGAGACCTGTCTGAATTAGTAAGGACCGATGCAGTCAGATGCGCATAAAGCATTTCTGCCAATGAACCAAAATTTTCACCCAGGCCAAATTCCCTGATGGTTAACAGCATGTATTTCCAATCAACTTGATCAAATGCCTTGTGCGCATCAAGCGTGAGTACTGCAGATTTGGACTTATTTTGTTTACTGTATACAATATTTAGTAATCTACGGACATTAAAAAAAAGAAAATCTCCTGGGGATAAACCCCACCCGGTCTGGGTGTATTATAGTTGCTATATGTTTATTCAATCTATTTGCTAAAATTTTGGTAAACACTTTAAGATCACTGCCAAGAAGGGCGATAGGCCGATAAGATGATTGGGTCAATCTGATCTTTATCGTTTTTCAAAATTAAAGAAATGTTTGCATTGTATAATGAATCTGGTAATTTTTTATTTTTTATTGATTCTTTGAACATTCTCAGCAATAGAGTGGCCACATCGTCAATAAATGCTTTGTAAAAATCAATGCCAAGGCCATCAGGGCCAGGTGACTTTCCACTGGGAAATTCCTTTATGGCCGTGATAACTTCCTGTAAAGTAATTTTGGCGTTAAGTTCATTTTGTGCATTGCAGTCTATTTTAGGAAGTGGGAAGGGGCGCAAGAACGGAAGAATATCCTCTTCTGCCGCAGAACTTCGGGATTTATATAAATTTTCATAATAATTCCTGAAGCACTTATTTATTTCAACAGGGTCTGTAACAAGAGAGTTCCTATGATTTTTAATTTCATGAATAGTTCTGCTAGCCTGCGCACCTCGTAGCTGTCGTGAGAGCAGAGTGCCAGGTTTATCCCCTAACTCAAATTGTTTATGCCTCACTTTCAATAGTAGAGTGTTAATTTGCTGAGAGAGGATACTGTTATATTCATGTTTTAAATTAACAATCTCCTTCAATAAAGATGGAGATGGAGCCTCTCGATACTGTTTTTCAAGTAGGGCAAGTTGGAGATCTATAACTGATAACCTTTGTCTCCTCTGTTTTTTTTGTGCAGCTTCATAGGATAAAACAAAACCTCTTATTACGACCTTGAAAGCTTCCCATAAAGTCAAGTCTGAGACATCACCTGTATCATTAAAAGCTAAATAGTCCTTTATCGAGTGCCTGCATTTCTCCAAAAATATTTTGTCATTGAGAAGACCTGGGTTAAATTGCCAATTATAATGTTTTTTTTTCCATCCAAAGTCCATGCCTATAGTAACAGGGCTGTGGTCTGAGATTAGGATGTTGTGATATTTAGATGACTTGGTAATTGCTGTTAGTTTATAATCAATTAGAAAATAGTCAATACTTGTGTATGTGTTGTGAGTTTGTGAGAAGAAAGAATATTCTTTCTCTGTGGGATTGCGAATCCTCCAGATATCAGTCAGATTGAGCGACTTCATTAGATTATTTAGTACGTTTGTGGAGTTTGAAGGACTAACTGGGCGTGATGAAGACCTGTCCAAGGAAGTATCTAGAACACAATTGAAATCACCACCTGCAATCAAGTTGGTTGTTGCTAGGTCGGATATTAAATGGAAGACCCCCCGGAAGAAACCCGGATTGTCAAAATTTGGGGCATATAAATTAAGGAAAGTAACATGAACAGTCAAAATGGTGCCAGTCACAATTATAAAACGACCAATTGGGTCCGTTTTAGTTGAAATATGTTAGAAGGTGTCATGGTTCTGCCCTCTGCTTTTAGTTTGGTAGTTGTGTTTCGGTTTTGTTACTTCATTTCAAGACTTAAGGCGGTTCAGGTGTGCAGAGCTGACTACCTGCAGCTGTTGATTCCTCATCAGTGGCTGTATAAAAGACTCAGATCCTGATCTGCTCGTCGCCAGAACGTCTTGTTCCCAGTAAGGTAAACCTCGACAGCTCCCTACATCCTGATACTTTTTGAACTCTGTTTCCATGTTTTTCTCTTCCGAGTCTCCTAGTTCTGCTCTCGTGACTTTTTTGTTGCTACTTTGATCCTGTGGTTCCTAGTGTTACTAGAAATTTTCTGTTCAATACTTTGCTCAGCCTTCCTAGCGATCTTTTGTTTGTACTTTGTCTTCGCGTCTTCCTGGAGTTTCCTGCGCCTTTTGTTAACCATTGTTTTGTTGTTCCAGCCCTGCTGGGACTGGAGAGCTCAGCCACCACAGCCGTGTCCTTCCCTGGTGTTCGTTGCTACTCAGTTCGGTTTTGATTCTTGTTTCTGTTAAATCTTTATTTTGTACTTTAACCCCTGAGTTTCCTGTGTCTGCTTGTGGGTCCAGACTCTGTACGTCACAGAAGGCAATATTCTTTTTAATTAATAGCCACACCACATGCTTTAGTTGCAAAAGTTGACTGAAAAATTTGTCCTATCCAGCTACACTTAAGTTTTAAGGCCTCCGTGTGTTTAATATGCGTCTCTTGTATAAATAAGATATCAGCATGCAAGTGAGCAAATATCTTGGCTCATTTGGATGGGTTGTTTAAACATCTGACATTCCAAGAAGTTATATTAATGATGTTATTTACATTGTGATCATTCTTGGGACTGCTCATGACACCTCTACACCATAAGAATGCAAGATGTTCTTATATACAAACAGTGTGATGAGTACAACCTAAACCAAAAGAAAATACCCCCCACACTCCCTGCTTTGCCCTCCCTAAAGAAAAGGGGGGAATGTAAACCCCCGATGGCAGTGGAGCCGCTAAGAAAGAAGCCTATACATGCAGTAAAGAAGCATCTAACCCTTATCCTCTGTCTCAGCCCATTACCACCCTCTTGTGAGCGAATTGTTAACACTCCTTTTGAATCATATAATCAACATTTCAGGACCTATGTTTAAACCTCCAAAGGGATCAATAAAAGAACATGAAAAGTCAAGCAACAGAACGCGTGCTACAGTCTGGTAGCGGTTTATGCAAGTTTTCTTTTAAAGAGCAGGTAACGGAACAAGTTATCTTATTTCTTGGCCTGATGGCTTCATTCCAGTAACTTTATACTGAATCCCTGGTCCGATTGGAGGATGATTTCTTTGCTCTTGCTTGATCTGCCCTGTGGTCAGTGAAATCATAGGTGTACCTTCATTTACTGCTGCATCCTGATTTTCCACTGCTTGTGTAGCTGCTCTAATGACATATGAGATGTCTCTGAACACTCATTCATGTATGCTTCCATATCTAAAGGCATTCTGGACAAGCTATCTGCATCAATATTTTCCTTACAACGGCGATACTTGATTATGAAGAGGAAATCTGCCAGTTCAGCTACCCAACCGGCAGTAGACAGTACTTTGTTAAGTGGATTATTGTCACTGTACACTGTAAAGAATGGTGCGTGATGGAGGTAATCACGAAATTTCTCTAATTGCCCATTTGAGGGCCAATAATTCCAACTTGCCCAAATGTAGATAATTTTTCTCGGCTGTCGTTAAGGTACGTGAGCCATATGCAATTACACGTAGCTGTCCATCCTGCCTTTGATGCAATACCGCACTCAGTCCCTGGTTGGAAGCATCAGTGTGGAGAATAAAAGGTTGTGAAAACTCTGGGAAGCCTAGAACAGGAGGCTGAATGAGGCAGTCTAGCAACTGTTCAAGGGTTGACTGATGCACGTCCTTCTACTCAATGGGTGTACTGGATGGAATTCCTCTGGTGTTTCTTTTTGGTTGCCACCTCCTGTTTTTGTTTGGAGGGGGTTTCAGCCTGTGTAGGTGCTTTAAGTAGGTCATACAAGGGGCTGGCAATACATGAAAAAACTTTGATATACTGCCGGTAATAACTCGAGTCCCAAGATGGCTCTCAATTCACCAATAGTGCCTGGCTGTTTGTCGTTCAAGGATGTGACCGCACCAGTATCAGCTGGGTCCATTCTGCTTCAGTCAGCTGACACAATCCTGCCAAGATATTGCACTTCTGACTACTGCTGGTG
Organism: Mola mola; assembly: GCA_001698575.1. Lineage (NCBI taxonomy): Eukaryota > Metazoa > Chordata > Actinopteri > Tetraodontiformes > Molidae > Mola > Mola mola. The sequence continues at coordinate 2,589,244 of KV751336.1, forward strand.
AAAGTGAAGGAGTTGTTCCTGAAATATATCTCCCCTGTTCCCATACAAAGGTAAAACATACCACTGACATTCAGTCTGCACTCATCGCTCATATTCTGACAGACAGATGGGAGAATATCATTAATCTGAATGTCCGTTCTTCCATTGCTAACATTTTAATCTCCACTGGTTAGCAAAAGGTTAAATGCAACAAGGAGGTGCCGGGTGTTAGCTGAGCTAGGAGGACCACAGAGGAGGAGAGCAGCCACCGCAACATGTCAAACACAGTGCACGCATTGATTGTTACACCGTGCACCTGTGAAGGTGTTTTGCCATATTTGTAGTGCACCCTCCTCTGCACAAAATATGACACATTTGACAGGTTTTGCACCGTGACGAGTCTGACTCGACATCCTTTTAACAAGCCTCTACCATCATGACAGCATACAGCTCAAACTTTACCCATGCTTGTGTTGTGTGCAACATTTATTTAGAATCGATTGCAGAACTGAAATTAGAATTTCTTAATGATTCCGATGGAATAGAAAACTTTGGAACTGGGAATGATTTGGAACCGGATCTCTATACCCAACCCTAGTTATAACAGGAAACACAGGTAGGAATGTGTAGGATGTTCATGGACATTGATTGATGAGAGCCGCAATGTTCAACAAGCTATATTTTAAAAATCTATTAGAAATAAGACATTGCATTTGTATTTTTATCGGTCTGTGAATGAGAGTGTACTTTTCATTCCTAGGCTGAATTTAATGACGTTATCAACATGTAAATGAAGCCATCAGCATGGTGATATTCTGCACATTATTTAATTATAATTTTAAACACTGCGGAACTGTATCTGCTTTTGAATAAAATGATTATAATGCTCATTAATTAAAAGGAACATGGGTGATTGACAATGATAGTCCCAAAAAATCTACAGCTCCAAATCAATGTACTATCTTGTCCAATTTCACGTTCCAGTATATTTCTTGTGCATACATATAGTAAAGAAACTCAACTTACATAGAGCTGCATTTAATGAGAACTAAGTCTCTTTTCTCTTTTCTTAAAGAAAGTAAAATTTCAATCAGGAACCCCACAGAACTGAAATAGTTCTTGGACTTCACAATAAATTCTGATGATGATAATATATAAATCATTCTCCTTTAGATCTATTTGATACAATTGATCATGATATTTCGATCATTTAAAACTGACTGGTCTTTATGACTGTAATTAAATTCAAACTGGATCAAAACCATGAACACTATAAATAGTGGACAGAGCTTCATGATATTAAAGTGAAGCCATTGCAGAATTGCCTAACATGTGCACTCTTTACAATGACCAGCAGGGGGACGACTTTACAGGTTGCAGAAAGTTAGATTGCATTTAAGCTCATATGAAAATGACTTTACTGCTTACTTGATTTGTTACCTCAGAAAATATTGCAAATGGATTGATGGGCTTAATTGCAGTTTCACACCGGAGAACACACAGTCTACAAAAGTACCATATTTGTTTGACCCATTCACAAACTCAGCCTCCTTCATGTGCAAACTCTTTACCTGAAATGTTTCATTGTTAAATTTGTGCCTACAATGACACAGAGTCTCAGTGCAAACAATATTAGGTGTGGCCGCTACATACACCTAATTGTTGTCACAACATAGTACCAATTAACATTGCAGAATGGGGAAAAAAAAAAAAAAAGAAATCATCTGATTATATGTTATGACCTTATGTGTCTGTTCTGTTTCCCCCCTCTCCCATCCCAGTTGGACCTGAAGCCAACTTGCAAACAGGTCCTGGTGATGAAACCTGGGGGAAAGATACTATGTTTACATGCATAACAATACTACAATAATACAATATTAACCCGAATAAGCTCATATTCTGATTAAGAAATGGCCACTAACAGTTGGGATGAAGCCATGTTCAGTGTAAGCCATAATTGGAAAAAGACATTGAGTATTCCAAACTTAGTTGCACTATTGTGACATGAATACGCCTAACCGCAACAAATATTCCGACTGGAGTTTTTCTAGCATTCTTCAGTAGCTGCCAGAAGTTTATGACACATGTCCTGGTTTGCAGCTAACAAATCTAATGGTTTTGCTTGTATCCTTGCATTCTCATCTGCCGTAGATCATGTGAATGTCAGTGTTGCCATTAAATTGCAACGTAAAGCAAGGCAAAGCAGATTTATTTGAATGGCACATTTCAACAGAAGGCAATTTACAGTGCTTTACAAAATATAAAAGACATTTATAACAGGAGATTAAAACAATAAATAAATAAAAAGAAATAGAAGAGGAAGCAATACTCTCCAGTGTGTGCAATGACAAAAAGTCTGCAGTTTAAAAGAACTGAGAATATCAGATGATGTGCAGTTTTCTGGGAATTTGTTCCGGACATATGCGGCATAAAATCTCATCTTTGTGAGCAGCCGCGTTCTGGTTTAGCTGTAGCTGTTGGATGGAGTTTTTAGGCAGACCTGTAAACACATCAGTACAATAGTCAAGCTGACTAAAGATACATTATAGACCAGTTTTTCTAAGAACTTCTGAGATATTAGTCCCTTGATCCTTGAAATGTTCTTAAGGTGATGTAGAATAGGGACGAATTGGATGGGAATTTTTGCTGGAAAAGAATGTGCCTGATGTCATAAGACTCCGTCTATGACTAGTGTGTATCACTGGTTTATTCAGATTATTCTGATTAACAAGTAAATGGAATATCCCTGTAGTAGCTGGGCATGCAAACACTTTATTCAGAATTTGGATTAACCAGAATATGGTTTATATGGCCAGTGAGCCCTTTTGCCACCATCGGTGCACTGTGTGTGTATGTGTGCGCGCACGCATTTATTTTGACCAGATACTGTGAGTTAACTAATTGTTGTTTTCTTTGTTGTAGGTAGACCTTCCTCTTCTTTCTTATTCACAATATTCCATAAGTTTAACAATTTTGCTTGTTGCTTCAAAACATCCCCTAGAAGTTGCCGTGGCTCCCTGAATGGTCTGTATAAAATGAATGCACAGTCCATGAATTCATGTTCTTCTCTGGCAGCAGAGTGGGAGAGGCCAAGGTTGCTTCAATAAAGGAAAGATTAGACAAAGGGGCAGGAAGGCAGAAGGAGTTTTCCTCAGCATGTAATATGAACATGGACACATGATCAAACATGTTCACGCACAAGGCTGGATCATCCTGAGGGACCAGAGAGATCCATAAAGGACAGCGACTGTAGGACTGGGTAGCAAACAATACAGACTTCACTTTCCTCAACCAGATCCAAACCAATAGTTATCAAAACACTACTGTTGTTTCATCAGGGGAAGCGTCCAACACAACACTTGGTCATGGCCAAGAGATTCTAAGCACTAACTGTATGGGTCTATCCTCGCCCTGAAGATAGGGCATTGTTGACACCATTCAAAGTTCATGAAGCGGCGACCTCATGGAGAGACAAGAAAAAGTTGGGAAACACACGATTGCCAAGAAAAAGGGAAGCTGGTATAAGTTTTGCAGCCGTATACGCTGTTTATAATGGGATTTCCATGAATTCAGGGAGTTTTTCTTCTGAATGGCCACCTACATTTATTGTATATTTTCAGAAGTTGAATAAGGGATCCTGAAGGGGCTGCATTTTTCTAGTGGATGGCAGAACCTGTGTGAGATAGTACAGATAAATACATGTTAAAAAGTCACCTTTTGACCAGTCTTTTATTTGGAAAATGTTAGTGCAATTCATGGGAAATTCAAGAGTTTGTGTGCAAATTATGAGAGGTGTACTTTGGTATAGGAGGTTTTCTTTTTTATGTTTGCATACAACAGTCATCTTAAAACAGTGACTAAATGAAATTGTAGTAAAATTGTGTTCATTTTGAATTATTTTTTTCTATAGATCGTGTATTTATGTTACACAGTAATTGGTTGGACTGGATTTAATGTACTACATCAATGTCATGTCTTAATGATGTAAAAATGAAATTAAAACCTTAATGGAAACATTCACACAGTAAGTTCAATTTATTATTATTATTATAATTTATTATTTTAGTTAAAAAGAGGGAACATCTGCAATTGATATTTAACTGTCATCAAAAATAAGCAGGTCATTATTCTTCCACCTTTCAGGCATCTGTTGAATAATACTGACATGAAATTTATATTGTCAAAAAACATTAACTCCACAAAGTGTCAGGCTTCGACAAGTCCGATAGTTTGTTTTCGTAATGGTGTTTGTATTCCTCTGTTCATATCAAGTTTCCCCTTCGTGTTGATTGTCAATTGTCTTCACTCGTGTTTTGTTGTGTCTCCTCCTATGTATTTATACCCCACACTCCCAGTGTGTCTTTGTCAGATCGTCTGTGTCCTTGTGAGTACCGTTTCTGGCATTCTTCCTTGTGTCTATGATATTGTGTACAAGTCAGTTAGTGTCCTCGTGTTGTGTGCCTTTAGTCTAGCGTTTTTGGTACCTTTGCCTAATCTCTGTTTACTGTTTTCGACCATCGCCTGTTTTTTGCTAGTCCTAGTTCTGTACTGTTACCCTTCTTGACTGATATCCCGTATACTGAACCTAATCCGTTATTAAACACTGATTTCTGAACTTGTCAAGCTCTGGTCTGCTCTGTGGGTCCAAGTTTGTCTGTCAGATCCTGACACAAAGCACTTGAATATGGGAAAGGTGGGGTAGGGAACAAAAGGTGATTAGAAGAGAATATGAACAAGACACTGTTTCATGTGAAAAAGTAGAGGTGTTAGGTTACTAGGGTCTAGGGTAATGACATCAAGGTCAATAAGAAGGCCCTGAGTACTCGATCTGTACTTTCTGGTTACCCTTCTGTCGTTAGCTCATCCTTGAACATGTTTCAGTGAAGCAAAAATACATCTGATTTAGACTGAACTAAAATGCCTAAGTTTCCTCATGCTCGTAGACAAGAATGCATTTTTATGATGAACTTGTTATCAAAGGAAGGAGAAAATGTCCTGAAACTTTGGTCCAACTTAAAGCTGCACTAAGTAGCTCTTGCAAAAAAAACAAAAAAAAACTTTTTGCCTTTATTGCTAAAATGATCACTATTTCGTGACACTAATACATGAGATAGAAACAAGTCACTTCCCACAGAAAAACAATGAGAGCATTACGATCAATCATTTCTCATGACCAAGCGGTGGATTAGTGAGCAAGAGTGTAGCGCATTCAAAGTCTGCATCCTCAGTCCTCTCTTCTCTCAAGCCCACCGACTAAGCTTTTAAGCACTTTATCAAACAAAGTGGTTGACCATCTAAGAATGGTAACTAACCAAAGTTAGCTACAAGTAGGGGCAGCTAGAGTACTTTGTCCAGATGTTAAAGGTCAGTTTTTAAACACCCAAATGTGCTTTTTATAAACAGCACAAAATTGCAGCCTCTAACTTATCCTGAGTGAGTGCTGCAGCCAATGTCTTAATTTGTAATATTATACAGTGTGTTGAGGCAACAGCATTACTTACTTAAGCCCTTTCTTCAGTTGGAAAGCCATCCCGTTTGCTGTTTTTATTACTCTAAGAATTATTCTGCAAGAGTAATTTTGTGGCCACAACTGTATTTTTTTTTTATTAATATGATACATGGCAATAGATGTATTCTATTAACCTATGTCAGTTTCAAAGGCTTTATATATGTGACTTGTCCTTTCCGTTATTCTTTTAAGTTATTGATTGCACTGGTTTGGTCCCAAGAGAAACTGCATCTTTAACTATCATTATTTTGTATTTCTAAGAATTCTTTTGTTTTTTGTAATTGGAATGGACCATATTTATTCTCTCAGCCTCTATAGAAGGGCAGACACTTGCTAACAACACAAAATCAATACAGATAAAAGTCATTCTATGGTTTTAGAGAAATTTCATGCATGCACTAACAGACGTGTGAAAATAATGTTTAAAAAGTTTCAATGCTCAAACATGCTTTGAGGTACATCCATTACCTCACATGTGAATTTAAAAAAACTTCAATGAAAAGATATTATATTAAATTTATCCAAGGTTATGTTAGCTTCTCCAAATTACCTCTTAGTTTATTTCCAAATTAGAAGGGGTTTAACAAGAACACCTTTTTAGTTGTTGTCAGCATTACAACTTGACTCCTACTAGTTCGGTATTTTGTGAACTTACAAATTTTTTTACCATGTTCTTATACATCTTATATCTTATATTTAACTGTTCATAAAGAGATTGAAGAAAACACAATGTTAATAGGAAAGGTGGGGTTTATTTGTGAAAGTGTGTTATCCAGCATAAGAAGTTGAGAAAGAAAAGGTCAGTGTGAAGAGGAATTGTTTCATGTGAAACAGGTTGAAACACTTGTGGCTTCAGATGTCTTGACGATATGACGTCCATTCCAGTAACATGACCTGCATCAGCCACTAATTCCTGATCCCCTGTCTGTCTTTGGCTAATCATTAAACATGTCACTGAAGTAATTATTTATTTATGTGCAAGCCTCTTGAATGTTGTCCCCCACTTTGTGGTTAGTCCATATGAAAATGTTATTGAACGATTATGATCCAGTCACAGATCACAGTGCATTTAGCGCGTGTCCATGCGTATGCTTGTCAAGTAGTGCATAATTTAGATGTCAAGTAAAGAGGTTGTGTTTAGTTTCTTAATTACACAAAGGCATCTTTTGAACATAACGTAAATGTACCACTGACTAAATCATAGTATTCAGAATCAGTTAATAAAATGAAAATAAGAATAAAATTTAAGGAGGATGGCTGAAATAACATCAGTGAAAGTAGTATAGGATAATAGAAACTGAACACAGTGTTAGCATTAAATTCCATCTGCTGCTTGTCTTCTTACCTTTGCATCTGGTGAAATCACCTGAAAAAACCCCACGGTGTCATGGCTCACAATGTAGCTGTGGTGTACCTCACAGTCACCAAGTGAGATTTTTTTCCCTAGAACATGATGCTAGTAATCAGTTTCTTCAGCTTGTTTTGTCTGGCTTGTTTGTTAATAGTTGGCAATAATTGGAAAAGCTCTAATAACTGTCAGAGTTATCAAAAAAAAAAAAAAGGTTAAGAGGTAGGTGTTAAAAGGATAAACATCTTAATAAAAAGGGCTGGAACAATCCAGAGAGCAAAGACTGTGCATGTGCCCGGACAGTAAAAGGAAAGACGTCGACCAAAAGTTACAAAAATACATGTTGTTATGCAAAAGAAGAAGAAAAGAGGTCTCAAAAAGAAAGGAAAAACAAACTATCAACCCAGGTTAGATCTAATGAGTTGTCTTTGTCTCAGTGAGGGCATGAATAAGGCCAGAGTGACAGTGTTTTACACTATGATACTGTAATAGTTTCCTTTGTCTCTGGAGTTAGAATGAGTTCATTGCTCTTTTCTTGAGGCTGCAGAAATATGTTGCAAACGTTTTCATATTTTAATCCCTATGGTTAAATTATCATACATTCTGATAATCAACACAGTTCAGATTCTGTACAAAGTAAATAAAAAAATACCAGAATTTAATTCCCTTTCTTAAGCAAGTCATTCAGCCCTGACTAGTATGTCAATCAAGATATAACTAAAATATACAATAGGATCTTCTGAAAAAACAGGCAGTGTCTGTTATTCCATATCTTGACATGGACAAAGGGTTCTACTCATTGTACTTCCTGATCCCAAAGAAGACAGGGGGCTTTAGAGCCATCTTTGATCTTTGTTGTGTAATCAAATGTATTGCCCACAACATGTTACATGCTAACAATCAAACATTTGCCAAAGTTATTACAACCAGGCGATTTGTAAACCACCATCAGCTTAAATGATGCTTACCGTTATGTTGAGTTGGCCACAAATGTAAGAATGCGGTTGCGTTTGGCCACAGAACACAGAAATGATCTATGTGCTGGCCTCCTAGCCCAGCAAAAAGCTCCCCTGTTATAAGGGTTCTCTGAAAGGAGGAGGTTATAGGCATCCTGCCCACTCAAAGCCAGCCCCTGTGACTGTGGCTCATCAGAGTGACAGGATGAGTTTGGTCAATTTGTCCAACTTAGACTTAGACCATGCCAATTTCGACTATCCAGGCAACTGGGGGGGGCTGCCTGGAGAGGAAAGAGAGGAAACTGGTCATTGTGTCATGTGGGATCGGACCAGTGCTTTGCGTGTTTGTGTTTTTCTGACAGGGGACTGGCACACGCTAAAACCAAATTGTATGCAGCTGCAAATTCTTCCTGTAATAAAGGGTTTGGCAAAAGACCATCTTTAGCTACCCCTTAGGAAAGTGCCTTTTGAGGGGGCCAAGAGACATGGTGCGTGTCTCCTCACCTCAATGGGAGCCTATGATACTTGAGGACATTCTCCTACATCTTCCTGCACTAAAATTTGGATTTTGGAGGTCTTTACTATAAAAGATGAGTGGTAGTGATTGTACAGAGGCTTGTCTTAAGTAAAGTGTGATATGGGAAGATAGATCACCTAAGTTTGACAACAATTAATAACTGAAAAAGCAGAAAATCTAATCATTTGGATGTTGGTCAAGACTCAAGGCCCAACTTAAATTGCTAGATTGCTAAATTTGTTATCAGGATAAAGGATAGAGAATGAGGATAAAAGTATATTACATATCTTACTTCAACTAAAGTAAGGGATCTCTCGGCCTGTTTTAGTTATTTATCTTTAAATCTTAGTTTTAATCTTAGTCATTCTTAGTCTTCATTTTTGGAATATCTGTCAATGGTAGCAGGATGCATTGTGTAAAGTTGTGAAATATATACTGTATATAAATATATTTCCTTTTATTTTTACACTGAGGGCAGCTACAGACTTTCCAGATAAATCCCAGCTTCTAAACTTAAAAACAGGAACAAAGATATTAGAGCCTGACATACCTTACTTCATTACCATATTAGTTTAATGCATAAGACAAGAACAAACCTTGCTTTGGGATGACCAAAACCTTATACAACCACCTACGCAAGGCCAAAATGACCTTTTCCTTAATTCATGACCTGGTCGGGCTTTATAAAAGAAGTCAGCATGACAGCAATTGTAGGAAGACTCAAGACTACTGACAGAATGCATCTAATGACAGGTCGTGCCTCACACTTCAAGATTGAATTACAGTGTGTCTTGTAACTGTACTTGCAGATGTAGATTACACCAGTGTGTATAGTCGAGCTATGGTATGATCCATGTTCTTAAGATAAATCCAGTACTACAGTAAAAATAAAATGGATAAAGGATGTGGAGGGTTTGAATTTTCTGCATGTTTTGGGAGTTTTGGTGAACATTTGCTATATACTGTATATGTATGTTGTCTTCAGCCATGCAGAGAGGTCTATTGGCTGTTTTGCTCTGGCCCTCTCTGCTTACCTTAAGTATCCCACTAGACTGTGGGGAAGAGCAGAGTAACCTCTCTCGCTGCCCCTCCATCTCCCAAGAGAAGCTTCTTGACCGAGTCATCCAACATGCTGAGCTCATCTACCGTGTCTCTGAGGAATCATGCTCTCTGTTTGTGAGTAACAACACAACATTTCACATCCATAGATAAGTATAGATGCCACAGGCATAGATTTACCTAGCCTCAGGAGAAACTGAAACCTTTCACACAATGTAGTGAATTGATTTCTATAATGTTTGGAAAAGGAGGATTTAGCTGGAAAGGAAGAAAGGAAAAGCTATTACCTGTGAGGGGAATATTTTTATATGCTAAATTTGGGCATCAGTTAGTTTTAAAAAATGTATATGTTTTTTTTCATAGATTGTGAACTTGGCATTTTGAAAAGAAGTTCTGTCTAATTGCAGCCTTAGGCAAAGAATACAGTGACAGCAATGAGAAATGTTTTTTGATGGAACTTGTAAAAAATGTATCCTGTGTAATTAAACTGTCATCCAACAATTAATTTGTTTTCTTACATATCAAAGTAATTTAAAAAAAAAAGATATAAATCAAGATTCCTTTGTTGTACATTTCCCTAGATATATTAGTTTTACCACTAAACCATGAAATCATGTAACCTAGAATGAGTTATACAATGACACAAAAAGGCTTTTTGTTAGCCTTTCTCACTGGACCAAAATCACTCTTTTCTGTTCGATACTCTTTATTATTTGCTTTTGATTCTGACATGATCATTGCTTCACTACCAGGCTTCAAAGTAATCGCCTGTCTCTCGTCTGAGAAAATAGAATGTTTTGAAGAAGTGCACCAACACCAGAGTAATAGGAATGTGATAATGATATACTGCAGCAGTGAAATAGGTTTTACAGCCTGATGAATCCCCTTCACTCTGCAGATGGATATGCAAAGTGGTTTTTGAAATGGGATGAGTTTATTACTGGAAAGAAGCTGCATGGCCTCCACAGATGTGAACAAAATGCATCACTGCAATGTCTATGTCTCCAGACTGATGCAACTTTTTTTCTTTTTTTTTGTAATATATCTGTTGTCTGCTCTAAGCAATTCTATACCTATGCGAATTAAAGGTCTTCAAATAAGTTATTAAATTCAACTAATGCATTTCTCATCTATTTTTAAGGTTAGAACTACAACGTAAAAGTTCAAACTTATTGTGTAAAACATAAGCAAGAACGTCTTGAGACAAAGAGATTGGAATATAAAGGATTTTCTGTTGTGAATATGGAGAGTAAATTAAATCCCACAGATTAAATCTTAATAAAGAGTCTTTAAGTCTTTAGTCTTTAAATACTGTAAGTCAAATAGGTAGGTATTTTGCGTATATAAGTCTTTATGGGTGTCTATGTATTTTTTTCATGAATTGCAGGAGGAGATGTTTATCCCATTCCCATTACAGCTCCAGAGTAACCCAGCAGGACATGCATGCATCACTAAAGCCTTACTCATCCCCAGCTCCAAAAGTGAAATCCAACAAATATCTGTAAGTACATGATGACTGCTGACCATCGCAGTGTATGTGAGTTCCAGTTTATACTGTAAAATGAGAAGCAAGTGTAGGCTGCTGTGTGTGTTAATGAGTTCCTGAATGTGTTGCTTGTTTCTGTGCATGAGTGGAATGAATAATTCTTGTACATTTGTGATATTTATTTATGATACATTTTTTGTTGTGTGTGTAGGTGTGTGTGACACATAAATGCATCACTTCATGCATACAAAGGTCACTCATAAATCACGTTAAAGACCCCCTACATATTTTTTTTCTTGTTAACAATAAAGTGTGAAACTGAAAACTGAACATCTATAGACCAATAATGATGTCAGCTGCTGAATGGTAGGTTGTTGTTTTGCAATAATTACAGTAAAAGCTTCTCATTTCTTATACACATACAGTACTCGTCTGTATAACATTAAAACTTGACTGCATCAGAATTATTTGAGGGTACTAAAAACATAAAGTAAGCTGTCAATCAAAAGCACTGACGTAAGTTACCCAAACATTACAAACACAAAAGAAAACACAAAAGAAAGATAAGGAATGTGACTACAGTGTTAGCTTTGAAGCTCATTCTATAATTATTCAACCTACATTTTAGGATTCATCGGTTGCTTTTTGTGTATGATTCAAAGTTACGCGCCAGCTCAACTAGGAAAACAGAGACAGACAGCAGCAAGCTACAGTGTGAATGGAGGGAAAAATCAAAGTAATATTTCTGTTGTTTCTTTCACATCAATTATGTTCTAATGCATAAAAACCCTCATCTGGGAAAAGGCAAGATGCAGTTTTTTCACGTATTCTGCCAAAAAAAACACCTTGTCCTGTCTATTTTTGACTGTCCCTGTTCAAACACTGACCTACAGCCCACAGAGATACAAACCTATATCAGAGGTCACATGTGAAGTGGTTTTTAGAAAGCCCAAGGAAGTTGGATGCTAAAACATGCTTATATTTATCCTAATAACCCTATAAAAAGTTCAGAGACAAACACACACACACACACACACACACACACACACACACACACACACATAAACAGAGACTTCCCTTGCAGTGTAGACATTGATATTTTAATGATCTGAAACTTTAAAAGGGTAGCAAAACAAGCTGGTGGAAATGTTGCCGTTACTATAATTTGGAATAACAGCAAGGCTCGTCTTTCAATTGAATTATTATTGATTATTGATTAACTATTCTCTGCCCTTTTATTTCTAAATACTGCCTGCTCTGTGGCTTAATGGTTATTTGCACTTGCTTCAGCCATGACAATTCTACTGTTTTTAGTTGCTGAATGCTTTGCAACAGAGGCTGATCAGAAGCCATTTTGTCATAAGAGTTTCTGACTATCTTCTGAAGGGCTGCCCTTCATTAAAAATATTGATCATACATTCGCGGACAGACAACGTCAGTTTGTCTGCTATGGTGTTTTCTTTGGTGCATTTGACAACATTGTGTACAGCTTTCAGAAATATGTTCTATCAACCCTTTGCCCATGTGCACTGCAGGATAAATGGTTACTCCACTCTGTGCTGATGCTGGTCCAGTCGTGGATCAAGCCTTTGGTCTACCTGCAGATGACATTGACCCGCTACGATTATGCTCCTGACATGCTGCTCAACAAAACCAAGTGGGTGTCGGAGAAACTGATCAGTTTGGAGCAAGGAGTGGTGGTACTAATCAAAAAGGTTGGTCAAAACTTAGTCATGGATAATTGTTTACCAACAATTACTGTATATTTTACTGTATATAAATTCAGTTTAATTATTTTGACAGCCAAACATAATACTGGATTTTAGAACTTCTTTACTTTCTTTCAATGTAAATTCATTGGTAAAGACTTGTTTTATTCTTGTTATGTTTCCAAATGTTGCTTTACAGATGTTAAATGAAGGTATGATGATAACGACATTCAGTGAGCAAGATTTGTTCCACCAAAATGCGCAGCCTGACATGTTGGAGTCCGTTATGAGAGACTACAGCTTACTGTGCTGCTTCAAGAAGGACGCCCATAAGATGGAGGTTTTGCTTAAGCTTCTTAAGTGTCGACAAAATGACGCATACAACTGTGCTTGAAAAATACAGTGCAGCTTTTAAATAATGCAGTGTTTAGCTTTAGATTAATTCCTAAGATTGATAGATGTCCACTTATAGATACGGCCATGCCTTAAGCGATTCAGCCTTGCTTGTAACACAATGCATTCTTTATTGATTACTTTGGAACACCTTTGCACAAAGCCAAGTAGGTGTAATGGTGTGCCCTCTCTGAACACGCTGCATTTTATATTCCCCTGTTCAGTTGTTATTTTAACCTGGCAAAGGCAACATAGGGCAAACTCCCAAGGGATTATTTGCGCATTGAGCTGTCAAAAAAATCTGCATATCCTGCCTTAACTGGAGTTAATATTCCTGGCTGGCTATTGTGATTTTTTGATTGTACCCAGAGTATTCAGTGAGACTCCTTTTTAAAAGAGTTGGTTTTAGTTCTTCATTATTGAAATGAAACACTTTCAACAGAGGCAGGAGTTAAACAGGGAGCAACAGCTACTTTAAAAAAAAAAAAAAAAAAAAAGTCACATTTGAATTGGTGAAAGACAAAGTGTCTGTGTGTTTGAAAGACAGCAACTAAAGCTGAAATTAGATATTTTGAGTATTTGTACAGGTTGAGCGCTCATGAAAGAATCATGAAAATGTGTATGCTTTAATTTGCCTAATTTATCCCAAATGTGAAAAAAAAAAAAAAAAAGCTTTTGAGCTTCCTATAAATGGACTGGGAATGAAATGATTTTAATTTTTAGTTGTAATGCAGAACACAAACTATACTTTTGTGTGATCATGTAAATAGCAGCCCAATGTATTGTCTAAGCCAATGTTTTAGTCAACTGCTGCTTAAGGCACCAATAAATCAAATTTTAGAAGGAAAAAAAATATTGTCATGTTTTATTTTATGGTGTATGTGCATGTGTGTGTGAGTGGATTTGTCCAAAGAAAAGGAGAAATCAATTCCAATTTGCATGCTTTCAATTTTGCCCTTTACACCCCGAACACAAGAGGGCATAGTTTGGGGGTGGTCTTATCAAAATGCATCAGTTTTACGACATTGTGTCATTGGTTTCTAAATGCTCTGCTGCTACACACTGAATTGATGAAAATTGAAATGGTGCATCTCATGAGGAGGGGGCAGCCAGCAACTTCCAATAAAAATAAAAATTCTGCAGTTCTGACCAAGATAGGAAAAAAAAATAGATGTTCTTTCTTTTTCCTAACCATCTTATAGCCAATACATGTGTAAATCAAATTACAAAGCTCTTCATAGTTAATGTTACAAAAAAAAACAAACAAAAAAAAAAACCCAAAACATTCTTGTCACCTATCTTGACTCATGTAATTTGAACAGCAAAATAAGGCACCTGCAGTTGTTATCCCATTTACCAGTAACAGGTCTGAAATTGGCTGGCTGCATAGCCTGTTCCTTTTTACATCTGCCATCACTCAGTGAGGCAGGGAAATAATGAAAAAGCAGGAACCATATGCATTTTCCTATCTGTTTTTCCTCACTTAACTTGTTTCCCCTCCACGCTTTCCCATTGTCATGAGTGTCATGCTACATCCTCTTTTCGTTCATCCTCTTCAAACCATAACAGAATATGTAAATTAGCCTTGTATTTGCTACAACAAGTCATGTGTCTGTGTAGAAAGGTGATGTCTTGTGGTCTGGGTGTATATAGAGGCAGGATGTAGTGGGGGGGGGGGCTTGTGTCAGCAGTGTCAGGTTCAGCTTCCTGTGGCCTAATAACTTCAGTATGGGAGCTCAGAGGAGATTCTGCTCCAGAGAGCCTAAGCTTCACAGCCTGAACCTTCATAGGGCAACCCTCTCCTTACCTCGTTTGGTTTCTGACACCATGCAAGTAAACATAGGCAAAGTAAAGCCCTGTGCCCACACCCTCTTCTCGGGCTTTGAGGCCATAAATATTAGAGATTGGCTCAAAGTGGTAAGTGGAGGGAGGAGATCAGAGGAGGGAGAGGAAGATGTTTGGTAGTAGAAGGGCGAAGAAGGAAACATAAATGAGGGGAGGGGAGTGGGGCCCTGATGATTTCACAGTCTAACTATTAAAACCTGAGGAAAGGAAATCTAGACTGATGGGATGCATAAATGGAGCACAGGAGGCAGACAGAAAAGGACAGGCAGAGAAAATAAGCAGGAAATGTAAAGAAAATGGACTAAGAGCAGGAGCCAGAGAGAGGTAAAAAGAGCATTTGTTTGTGCTTCTTTCCTCAATGACAATGTTAAATGTGTCAATCAAACAGAGAGGGACAATATGGTTGAAATGAAAGAAATAAAGTGTCTTGGATAATATCTGAGCACGGCATCGAGCAGAGTGTCATAACAGGAGGTAGGCTGAATGTAAAGAGAAAATAGATGGCTTGAAGACAGGTACACAGCAAGAAAAGCTGGTGAAGTAATGTTGGCTTCATATGAAACTAAGACTCCAAGTCCTTTAGCCTCCACTGGCTGATCTGGCTCTCACAACGTTGCTTTGCTTTAATTTATGGCTCATAACACAGTTTGGGAAGATCTGAAGGTTGCCCTTCCTTCCTCCTTATTGTCTGTGCTCTAATGATTTTTTTTTTTTTTTACTTAAAGTTTGTAGATTTGCTTACATGTAAATGTAAAAGGGGATTAGATGAGGTGGGGAGGAGAGGACAGTCTTTCATTTCCACTAAATGTCTAACAAGACAGGCTACTGCTTTTGCAATGCAGCCATTTCTGCAAAACAGGAATAATTTGTTTAAGCTATTAAAGAGTGGCATGAGCCATTCCTGGCCATACATGCCTGCGGCTACATCATGCCCATCTGTCTGCATGTAAATGTGTGTGTGTGTGTGTGTGTGTGTGTGTATATGTATTTATCTTTGCCTTATCCTTTGAACTAGAGAACCATCTAAGCCTCTGGATGTCCAAACTCGTGTCTTCCTTTTTGCTTCTCCATCAACTACCCAGGTGAGGCTCCTCTTAAAAGCAACAGAGAGGTGAATATGGGTCAAGAGGTTCTGGAGACCAAGATCCATTTAATGTTTCAATATAGTAAAAAGTGTCACTTTATGATAACAGCATGCTCAAGTCTCAAGACACCATTACGGTTGTAACATACCTCATTTTACATTAATTACTCAGTTACATCCTTAAAAAAAAGCCAACAGATAGTGAAAAAAATCTCTACTGAAACAACTCTTTAGCTTTGGCTTTCGTTTAATCAGTGCATTATGTTGGAAGTGCATTATGCAGTAAGTAACTTTCCTGTACAGAGGTTTTCATGGGTGTTGCCTTTACATAACCTGCATGTGGTGCCAGCCCAACAACAAAGAATAATGCCTCAACATGCAGCCATGATTAATAGGAAAATATGCTGGTTGTGGTTGAACAAGCCCTGTGGGGTGTTTCTTGGTTTGTGGCTACAGGACACCAGCAGGCCATAAGGTGATTACCTTGGAGACTGCAGAGGAGACGAGCTGATGCTGTGTGAAGTCAGCATGGAAGCAGCTATCAATCATCCTAAAATGAATCATGAGTCTGTGTCCGACAGAGAATTTCAAAGCCATGAAAACACAGAGAAAAACAGGGAAAGCATCAATGAACTGTGCATAAAAGCGGGAGTCCAGATGAGAAGCTGAAAATCTACCAAAATAAAAGTGTGCAACAAGGTAATCTGTTACAGGATGACAAAAATAGAAATTTAATTCAACATACTGTACAAGTAAGGAGTTTAAAGTTTATCTCCCTGAATTTACTTTCAAAGTCATGGTGAAATAAAAATAAAAAATCTTCCCCCTGAGATGTGAAATTGATGACTATGAGTGCTGTTGCTGCCTCATCTGCATTGTTAAATTGTATAATTGGAATCTGGAGATAAACAATTCCAGCTCAAGTGTGGGCATTGCCTCTCTTGCTACAATTTTTAACAAAGACACAGAAATGCCCAAAACAATCATTAAAGAGAATGAACTGTATATCCCTTGTGTCACACTGCCACTACAGCCTAAAATCCACACAGCATCTTGCCTACCTGTTTCAGACACCCCATCCTATATGAGGGGCAGACTGGCAGACTGACAGCCCATTGCATGTTTTGCCTTCAAAGGTCAAACCAAAAATAAAACACATCACTCTTTGTATCCCTTAAAACATCAAGTAAAACATTTTGTATGGCTAAATTTGAAACTAATTTACACATTCAGCTGCTTGTGGGGTCGGGGAGCTTCATTTATGCTAATTCAGTATCCACAACCATAATAAAAATAACATTAGAGTTGCATTTTGTATTTTTATTTTTGTGTTTGGTCCAAAGCAGTGCTGTAACAGATTTATTTTTTTTTTTATCACAGATTCAATTTAAGTAGACTGTGACGTGAAATATAGTGCAAAGTGTGCAACGGTCAGAGACTAGACATACGCTGTTGCAAGCTCTGAGTGGTCGTTCAGCTTTACACAGTTTAGGAAAGTACTCTATGATCACTGCACACACTCTTCTTTTATTTTGCAATTGGCAGCAGTAAGCCTGTTCGAGCTTCTCTACAAAATGGCTGATTATAGTGGAAGTTTGTAGTTTCTTTTCTAAAGCATGGAGCTTCTGCCACTCACGTCCACTCATCAGCTTACGGGGCTATAATGAAAGACAAAGAAAAACATTTTAGAAGACTGTATCTAAGCCTGTGGCTGTGGAAGAAACGCTCTCACCTTAGGAAAGAAAAACGAAGAAGGCAGACAGATGCCAGAAGAAGCTGAGCTTAAATCAATGCAATTTCCTCCCCTCTAGTCTCTGGCTAGCGGGGCCAGTATGCAGTATTTTGTGAAAAGTTCTTTCTCCGTTGTGATGGCTTACTGTAAATCACAACAGACACGGAGCTAGTAAGAGAAAGGGAGGGTTGTGGAATTTGTCTCCCTGCCAGCATGTGTCTCCTCATGTTTTTCTTAGATCAAGACACAGGCCTAAAAATCTAGTGCAGTTCCTTTACTTCAGGAAGCCCGTTCATAACTTCCAATATAATAATTTCCTTTTTGGAATGACGCCGGGGATCATCCATGTGTATTTGGCTTTCATTTATCTGTTTTTGTTTCCCTGAAAGAAAAGGATTGGAGGAAAAAAGGGGCAGCTCATAGATAGTAAAATGGCTGGACCTCTGGCCTCCGATCCTAAATGAGTTTTGATAGGTGTAGTAAATTAAGTTTTGGCTCAGGGATTATGATTTACCGCCTCTCTGGTTTGGCTCCAGGGGAGCAGCAGTCACATCTTCTGCGTATTATCCTGTGTGTTTTGCCTTCCCTTAATGGCAATGGTACCAAACTCACATCATCCGCCAATATATGGTACAGTAAACACAAAAGACTGAGGTTGTATGAACGTAAAACGTCTTGTTGAATGTAACACATCGATGAGAATGTAAGATGTTTATTAACTAGACATGACTCACTAACTGCGGAATATTTGTTAGTGTGATCTCTCAACCAAACAAACCACTGAGCTTTGAAGTGTCCTCAAATGTTAGTCAGATGTTAATTTAGAATATTTGCTGCAAATCCTCATCCTTGGTCAACAGGTAGTGATGCGTTGTCATGTCCCGCCACATTTCACCCATATCCACACTGTTTAGGCATAAAAGTGAAAAAATGTTCATTTTTTTGTCATGTTGTAGCAGCTACATACTGTTTTGGAGCTCTTTAGATCATCTAATACTAAGTTGGACAGGTACAATATACCAAAGAGGGCCCTAACAAACCATCCTGGGAATGAGTTGGGCTAATATGTAATGCAATTAAGAATCATGAAAGCTAAATTAAGGCTGACAATTGGAGGAAAACAAAAGAGGAGTTCACACCATTTGACGTTTGAACGCTTGGGTCTCCTTTCACTTAAAATGTGTACTGTTGTCAAATTCAGATGATGCACCTTGGCCCCTTTCACTGGTCCACTCTAGTAATGACGTAAGGTACTTGCAGTGGATGTATTAATTTAAATACCAAGCCATTAAACTGATTATACTGTTTAGCAGCAGTGCTAATCTTTCAGCTCACAGGGTGATGTGTTCTACTTGGCACCACTGGAAAGACTGTTTACATATTGATGCATGGATAATCCACTGTGTTACAAAATGTAGCTGTAGCCGTTTGGTCCTGCACTATGTGGTTAATAATCTGACTTACCTGGTCTATTGGAGATGAGTTTGGACATGTTCAAACTTGGAAGCAGGTTAATATTTATTGGGATCTAAATGGAATACACTGTGTCCCATCCACTCTTTTTTTCCAACCACTGTGGATGGCAAATTACGACGCTTAGTTGCTGTGGTCCCCCCATACTCTACCCCCAGTCTTGTCTCTTCCCACAGGCCATGGCTGACCAACTGTTTGCGTATTTCAGAACCACAGTTTACAACACCCATGAGGGTGGTGGGATTATCATGTGGTATTTGGTGAAAAGCATGATGTTTGACAGAAGCAGGGGAGTGATATGATAAATGTCAGTGAAGCAAATTTAGGCACAGGGACCACATGTCTTGGCAGCAGAGGGTAGTTGTGAGGTAAAAGAGTGACGTAAGAAACATGTACTGCAGAATAAGAATGAATATCAAATGTTTAATGTAGAAAGTTTAACCATGTCCATGAAGCCACTGATTTCGTCACTTATTTCAAGAATGTGGATAAACTTGAGCAGTTGAGCTCAGGTTTCCCTTTGTGACTGACAGGGGAGAAAGAGACAGGAGAAGAGCACACGTTTAGCAGGTGCACAGGGGCGAAAATTGATTGGGGAAAAAAGAGGGAAAAAAAAGAAAAAACAGACAGATTCTGTGGTAGCTGCAGCTGTCCATTGTCTACTAATATATATCACACCTATATTTTATTCCACTGTCATTGTTTGCTAGCTACAGTGATTTTTGTTTGACATGTGACAGCACTACTGAGTGAAAGTGTGCCAGATGTTTCCCGCAGTCTGAAAACTCAGTACATTGAATTGGCATCGATAGCACAAATATTTTGAAGGCTCAAAAATAAATAATCAAATAAATAAAAAGTTTCTTGAGAAAGCACTATAACCAGTCCTGGCAAGATTTGCTTGTGTGACTGGAAAGAGGCAGAGAGAATATTGGCCAGGGATAAGGTGGAGGGCTATAATTGTGAAAGTGTTTGTATGTGTGTGTGTGTGTGTGTAGTGTGAAAGAAGTACACCGCAGTGTGTTTTTGTACATGTGCCTGATTAACGTCTGACTGTAAATCAGACATTGAGCGGAACTGCTTGTGACAGCTTGGGTGGCCACACGTGTAAGCTCAGCAGCTCCAGTACACAAAGGAGACTTAACCTAAGACTTAAAAACACAACTACTGAATATTTCAATGTCCAGTATAGTATAGACATTTTCCTATGTGGTTACTTTATGGAGCGGCACCTCATGAAAGTTGACTAAGTATGAATAATAATAAGAAGCAGCAGAACAATTTAATGTCAGTTAATGAGAATCACAAAACAAGTTTTTTTGGTTGTTGTTCTCGCTAATATTCAGCGATCACCTAAAGAGATGTTTTACTCTAGAGGACACAGGTTTGTCTCAGTAACACCAGTCAAGAACAGTAGCGACACGTTAATTTCAAGGTGCCCAGTCCAACAAACGACTACCTTCAGTACATGTTGGCGTGTCCTTGTTGTGTGTCCTGTGTTGAATGTTCTTCCTTCCTCTTTAAACATGGGCAAAGCCAAATTGCAGTACTCTAAATAAAGAATTGTTTGTGATCCTCATTTTGATAGCAAGCAGCTTTCATTTTCTTTGTATTTTTTGGCACCCGTGCTTATGGTTCCAATACTCATGCTACCATAGCATGCAAGGAAAATATTTAGTATTTCAAATGTGGTTTGATGTGACAAATATACAGGATGTCCAGTGAATTTGAGCAGATTTTGCAGTATGCCAGTCAGCATTATTGATGGCTATTACTACCCACAATGGCAGCTCATTGGCAGGTAAAATAAGATATAACAGCACAGCACATTCTTGTGACTTATGTATATATAATTGTTACTTTAGAATAAACACTATCTGACTATTGGTTGAAGGGAAATGTAGCAATGGTGAAGTATCCCCCATTTACTGTATACACACAATGCATGCAATAATATGTACTGCATAAGAGCAGATTTAGTATATACTAAAAGAAAAATATATCTATTTTGGACCTTCAGTTCTGTCTGTTGAATGGTCTGTTGGTTTGATTGTTAGCAGGATTTACAAAGAAGAACCCATTGAATTGTGGTGAATGTCTGGACGAAGGGGAAGATCCAGTTTTGGTTTAAGAGGACTGTCGAGCCTTAGCTAAGGTATCATAGCAAGTGCAGTAAACTAACTTTTTGGCAGATTGCATTTTTTTTTTTAAAAATCCTTATTTATGCTGGAGTTGAAGAAAATTGAAAACACTACATCTGTAAATACATTTAGAAACGAATGAGGATTAAGAAAAGGGTTTAAATTAAACAAAGGTTAAAATTAGAGATGAGAGGAAAAAACAGGCACCCCATCAGTTTTTTTTTTGTATTCATTTTTGTTAATATAGTCACCCAGATGATTTCATCGCAGCAGAAATTACTACAGTGCTAAGAATAAATCCTCCTGTTGTGAAGTAAAAATCAACTTAACGCGTGTGCCTCTTCTATTTTCTATATCACAAGTTAGAAATGCCTTAAACTGAGTGAGTATAGCAGGTTTAAAAAATGCTTAAAACGTCTTTTATGAGGTATTTTTCACATGTTGGAAGAAAACACTGTGAAGGATGTTTCTGTGTCAATGCATTCTGTATATGCTGACTTGTTAAAAATGAATGGCATCTGTACATTCTCCCTCTTAAGAGAAAAAAGACACTGTCCATTTAGTTTTTAAAGTTAAAATATGAGGAATGCTTTGTTGTTTTATGGGAAATTAAAATATTTCCATGGAAATGAAAATGGAACACAAAGAGGTTGTTGCCTGAATACAAAATTCATTCCTTGTTTGCAGGATCGATATTATAAAACGGTTACGTTGACACAGATAAACAGATATAGCTATCATTGTATCAATAACATAGTTTAGGTTAAAGGACGAAAACATAAACACAATTTATTTATATAGGATTATTTTGTAAATAAATGTGTTCACATACTGTTTAAATAATTTGTGTTTATGAGTTTAGTAGAATAGGCTAACAGATTTTGTTTACTTATTAATGAAAAATGCAAACAAACTGATCCAGTCTCAGCTCAGGGATAATATATGACTTGGGAATGGTACTGAGACTGAAGACCATGAGTTATTTCCAATTGTTGATTCCTGATGTAGGATTTTGGTTATAAGGAAGAATAAATCCTCCTGTTGTGAAGTTAACATCAGCTCAACCTGTGTGCCTCTTCTATTCTCTATATCACAGGACAGAAAACTAGCTGCCCTCTGACTGAAAATCACCCCCAAGAAAGGAAAATTAAAATGATATATTTTATATATGATGGAAAGGTTGAAAACTTCCCTTCATGACCAAAAGTCTTTCAAGAATAGACATCATAAAACACAATAAAATCAGGCACAGAATTTTTTGCACTGAGCTGTGTCGCAAACTCTTCTGGTTTGGCGTCGACCTCTGACAGAGAATAGTCACATGCTTGTGTTTCTCTTTTTTTTTTCTCTTGTTGTCATCCCAAATGCTTCCCTTCCCTGTCCTATTGTTCCAGCAACGGGGCATGAACATAGCTTCCTGGATTCCCACTCAGCGAGGCGAAGGACAGAACCCGTATTCCTTGCCAAGACACCTTATCTGTGCCTGGCAGCCTGCAGACAGGATGGAGTGGTGACGGTGAGGTGGGGTGCAGGGAGGGCTGGATAGGGTAAAGGCTACAGGATGAGATGGGGAAAAGGCTGAGCCGAGGATGATTTATAGGTAAAGAAATGTTCAAGTACTCAGGAGGTTAGAACATTATTAAGTAGAGTAATATAAAAAAAAAATTAGATGACAATTAGTGAACACATTTTATATGTCACAGTCCTTAGGACGAGGACCTTGGTACTTTTGAGCAACATGTACTAGCAGAAGGGGAGAAAGAAGTACGGACTGAGTGTGCACAGGATGGCTTGAGGAGGACACAGCCATAATGAAACAGCTAGCAAGTAGTTAGCTGTCCAAATGTCCTCAGGGTGTTGCATTGTTTCAATGTTCTTTGACATTGTGAATGATTTAATACCACATACTGTGTCAGTATTGGTGGACAGGTCATCCCCCTGTTTCATTTTTGTTTCCAAGGCCACGTGCTTGTTGAGTGGTGACTTTTTTAAAGACAAATGTCTAATTAAAAGTGCACAAACAAGGTTTGGCAGAAGGACGATTCACTGATCCCTTCTGTTTGAGGCTGATAAGCAGGGTTTATTTGACTCTGCAATTCTCAGCCAGCCCGTTTTCACAAGCGTGTCAAACACAGCAGCCTGTTCAGAAGACACGTCCTTACTCCTCTATTTTTGGTCATGGAGGTGCTACTCTGTAATAGTATAAGGAGCAAAGGGCACATCGCTAAGTTAAACAACAAGTTTTGTTGTATGAACCTGAACTATGTGTATGTTGTTCACCTCACCGCAGAGCCATCAAGGTTCAAACATTAAGCAGAGTCTTGCGTTTCTGGCCATTGACCTAGCCACTGTTTTCAGTTGTTTGTTTTGGTTTGTTTGGTAAAGAAGTATAACTTCACATCAAATTGATTTTTAGATGTGAGCGAGATTGAAAGTTCACCATTTTGCTCCCGCTCGACATTGATTAGTTGTGTGTGTGTGTGTGTGTGTGTGTGTGTATGAATGTGGGTGTGTGTGTGTTTGTGTGTGAGACGGGGTCTCTTGGAAAGTAAGGATTTTTCTCTATGGTTTTGAGGACAGTCAAAATCACAGACATGGCACAATTTCGGTCAGCATCAGCTATAACCTGGAGCCTCCGGAGCCTTTTAGGTTTAGGCTCAGTGATGAAATATGGGACTTGTCTTAAATGTGCCATGTGTTTATGAATGTTTGAAAGTTCTAAGCAGAGTAAAACAGGGAGTCAGCGTTCTGCTACAAATGAACTAACTATTCAATTTCCATGTTTCCAAAAATTGAAATTGCTGATTAACTCATTTATGTTCAGTATAGTAACCTAAGCTACGTGAATTTACCTGACTCATCTTGCTAAATTACCAATTTTGGTTTAGATTTCCTTTGTTGTGCAGAATGATTTCTGGACTAATTTCCTGATCCTGTTATATCAGAATAAACTGGATCCTGCACTCACTTATTGCTGTCTATCTACACATAAATACACATTGCTTTTCCCAGACACGAGGTTGCAGATATGGGATGTGTTATAATACTTTTACTTACCCATGTCAACTTTCTCCAATAACATTTTACAAAATATATATTGGTAATATCCAAAGATATCTTGGACATTGGATTACATTCTGATTGTGGGCATAATGTGTGTTTTTTTTCTTTCCACCATTTTCCGCAGCAACAGTCAGATCATAGTAGAAGTACCAGATCAAAATGTTGGTATTGAATGTTTCTACAAACCATATGTTGCTTTTGTTGGTTTCACATGTATCATATCAGCATTTCTACAAGTGTTCAAGACCTCTTCAACCAACCAATAAATCTATTATTTTTAGTAACTCGTGGGGCATTTATTTAGCCTTGTCTGTGTGTGTGTGTGTGTGTGTGTGTGTGTGTGTGTGTGTGTGTGTGTGTGTGTGTGTGTGTGTGTGTGTGTTTGTGTGTGTGTGTGTGTGAGTGTTTGTATGAGTGTGTGTGTGAGTGTGAGTGTGAGTGTGTGTATGCATGTTGAATAAAGCATGTGCAAAGGTTGGCAATATAACAAATATAAGAAATGCAGATACCTTAAATCAATGTTCAGTTTCAGCGTAATTCCTGGTGTTCAGAAACAAAACATTTGTTCTGCAGTTTGGCACAGTATAAAGCTATGACACAATTCCACTAGGCTGATTGCTATCACAAAGCTTGGCTATTAAGTTTGACTCAATTCCTTTATAATCACCTGCCCACACAGACACATGTTCTGGAAATACTTTAATAGTAATTATATTTAAATATGAGCATTTTATTTAGTTATCTTTCAAAAGACCAAGCAGAACGTAATGATGTGGGACACTTGGAACCAATTAAATATAGCATGATCATTTCAAAATTAAGTTTTTATTCAGTCAGTGTATCAACTCAATATATTTAAAAGTTGTGAACTGTATTATAATATTATAGTATTCTATGATGATCAAAAAAACAAAGTTTCAATTACTTGTGAAAAGACACACACAAAATAAAAAACAGATGGTGTTTTCTTTGTGTGTACTTAAGTGCATGTTAGAGAGAACAACAAATCATTGAATCATTAAACTTCAGATTTCCTCACTGAGCTCTTAGCCCTCAAATCCATCAGGTCTCACGCCATCTGGAGTGACAATACGCTGCAACATCCATGCTACACGCAGCGTGAAACCCAGGATGACAACAACCCACCAAAACTATGCATTTGTAGTGACATGCAGCTGCCAGATATATCCACTAGATGTCAGTCAAGGTCCTCAAATGTTTACGTTTTACAGTTTAATGGACTGGCGAGATGAGTAGGAAAAATTAAAGGATTGCATATGATTGGGGACTTGCATTTGGACAACACTTTTACCTGTTTCACTTGAACTGTTTTTGATATCATATGCAAATGGGCAAAAGCACAGAGAGGTATGAAGACGACACATTAATCTCTTCAGCAAACCCTCTTTTCGTTATGTCCCTCACACATCTGACATTCTCTGTCACAGTCAGATTATAGCATGTGGTATGTTTCATTAAACAGTATCAATTGCAAATTTCAAATGGGAAGCAGAGTTCTGACTGGATGAGGTATGAACATGAACAAGAGTCTTGAATGAATGAATAGATGACATCAAATATAGTCTTAAAGATTCTGTGTTAACTAATATATTACCATTATATGTGTGTGAGTGTGTAAATATGAAAGAGACTAACATGACTTAGGGGGGATGCTGGCTGAAGCTTTAGGCTTTAAGTTATACAGTATATATAGAATTTAAATTCTGCCATGAAAAGTCAGGCTAAAAATAAATCTTGATCATAATGTTATTTTAAGTATATAGTTTCAATTTTGTTTTACAGTTTTCTGGTTTAATCAAAACGTTCAAATGTTTATTGCTCTCTTTAGGCAGATTCTAAAGTGCATAAAAAATACTTTGCCATGACTTCATTCTCTTTCACATAGTTTTTAAACATAAGCAGATATACTCTTCATCCTTATTGAGAATTTACGGATCTATGAATCATATCTTTCCACCACGCCCATCGCCGCTGTCGGTGCTAGGCTGCTCTTAGTGTAGGCTCAGGGAAGTGCCTTTAAGTACATAGGTATTTGATTTAGGTATCACATAGGTATACAGCTGTTTCTACCTTTCCACATCCACAAAATCTGCATTCTAAATGATATGTCTATCCACATAAAACCACAAAAGGGTTGAGCGTTCTAAATAACTTGCCAAATACTGCAGGCAATGTCATGTACAACACTGACAGGAAACCTCAATTATGATTGTTTGGCCATGAATTGTGTTCAAAGACAACAGGGAAGTTCTTGCAATATGAACATTGAAAGAAATACCACATTGTAAAAGTAGTCTCAGCAATGACAGGTATGACTGGGCTCATCTAAGACCACTGAAATTTTAGAAAATATCGTCATGTAAGAAGATTAAAAACCCAGACTGATGTCTCAAGACAAAAGCTTTATTTTCCCTGTCTACACAAACACACTGAAACTGATTTTTTTTCTTTCTTTTTTTTTTTTAATCTTCACCTTGTAATCTACTTGATCTACTGATCAATTTTCAGTGCCTAAAAAGTAACCTATGCGAGGACAAGACCTCTGTATACAAATTGGAAAACATTTAGACACATTGAAGTTAGTATGTCCAGTAGCATTTTAGGGCATGTAATATGAAGAAAAAACACATTACTGAGAGGAGGAGATACATTTTTTCTCAAATATTTAATGTTACGGAACTCACATTGCTGAAGAAATCCAAATGACCCCATACAATCTCAGGAAAGGTTTACATTTAAAATGAGATATATGTACAGAAATATGAGTGGAGGAAGTCCTCTTCTAGCCACCCTTGAATTCTTCACTCAAAAAAAAAACAAAAAAAAAAACAAAGAAAAAAATATGTCCAAATGTTTTGTTTTAATTAGACACCTTTCCCAATCCTTTCCTTCTCCCTTCCTTCTTCCTTTTTTCTTCCTTCCTTTCTTCCATCTGTCTAATCTTCATTCCTTCTTTAATTCCTTCCATCCTTCCTTCCTTCCTTCCTTCCTTCCTTCCTTCCTTCCTTCCTTCCTTCCTTCCTTCCTTCCTTCCTTCCTTTCACACTCTCTTTAACCCTCTGACTCTCTCTCTCAGTGGGACCTCGTGCAGACCCGACCCAAACACAGCTCTCTTGTTTAGGGCTGGGCGAGCTCTCTGTCTGACCACTCCTTGGGCCTAATCGTTGCAGACTTTTTTCAAAATGTAATTACTGATAAACAGAGTGGGCTGATGGGGACGAGTGATTGTGCAGGCCATAGCAGGCAGTATCTGGCATCAGCCTAATTGTCACAAACAATCTGCCTCATTTCTTTACCCTTGCTGCCAGAGAGTGATTGCGCTGAGCACACTGAAGGGGCAATCAGTTTATGAGTGTGCTCATTTGGACCACTTTGAAGTACTATCCAGTTTTTCTCAAGAAAATTTTCCTCTCCTCAACAGTCAGTGTTTTGGGATTGTCCACATACAGTTGTTTTAGTCTCTTGCGATAAAACCGCCTTTGTTAAGAGTTGCTTTGATTTGTTATTACAGTCAACAGGGAAATATCCAGTTAGTAAGAGACATAAAATTCCATGTTTAATGATTCTCTTTTTCACCATGTGTGTGGTGTTAAGATTTGAGCACTTCCGACATTTAAATTGTAAGAAAATATTGCCTAATCAATGATTGCACAATAGGAGCAGCCAAGGGAAAACACAGCCTTCTCTATCAGGTCCTGTAAGGTACCTGCTATAGGGTACTGTTCCTTGCTCAAGGGTTCTATGCCACCAAAATGTGTTCCTGCTAAATGTCAGCCTTCCTGTCACAATCCTATTTTTCAGCCTTTATACAACTATGCCCCCCCTGTTTAGAATTATATAATTCTAACAGTTTCATATTAAAGGCCTCATTCTGCCCAGATGTGAATTTAAGCATACACAGGCAGGACTGAGATTCTTTAACTGAATCCACAGGGAAAGAACAAATGAAAAACAAAAAAACAAAAAAACCCAGCACCAACAAGACTAAAGGGCAGGTTGAAGGTAATTAAAGAGAGGAAGCTGTGACCTCTTCCTCCTCTCATCCCTCCAGAGCTTCAACCTACAGTACAGCCCAAAACCTTCCACAGCAGAGAGAAAGAGGAAATGACCCATCTCAAACGGAAGAAGGAAAAGGAAGCGTTGCAAGGTGACCAGTAGCAGTCTGTAGTGAGATGGTATGCTCTTATGGATATGTGTGTGTGTGAGTGTGTGTGATTTTGTTTGTGTGTTTGTGTGTGTGTGTGTGTGTGTGTGTGTGTGTGTCGTGAAAAAAAGAGAGGTTTTGGTTTGTGTTGGCCCACCTCTGGCCCTGCTACACCACTGTTTTAGCAGTTTAGAACAGGAAACAGCTGTGGAGAGTGAGGTAAAAGTCTGCTGCACACAGCCGTTTGAGGGTTACAGTGCACTGCTTGCCAGTATCAATCAAACTGCACAAAGCCGGACTTTTACTGAGCAAGAAAAACCACATCATGTTAGCACATTCACACAGTAAGAGGTTCCAGCTCACCATCACTCATGCCGGATAATATGTGGCCACCCCAGTGAAGGTGAATCTTATGATCCAGTCATGGATTCTCTGCAGGTTTTCAAAAAATCTCAAAGATCTGGCCACTCTGCAAAGTTTTATTAATTGATTTATGGGCCTTTCAAAGACGAAACTGGCCTGAACAATCAACCAGAACATCAAACAAATGAGAAGTAAAGGTTCAGAACAGAAGAATGAAGGGGAATACTTTCATGGTTTGTAACAAAGACGTGTCACATTGGGTAAATCAGTCACACCCCTCGCCCAATCGGCCACATCACCACTATTGACTGGCTTATCTGTGGCTTTCTTGCCCTAGACAGTTAACATGTCTTCCACTAATGAAAACCACAATGCTGCAAGCTGATGGATTACAGTGTGGGTGTGTGCATGTGAGCCTACAACTGGACAGGATGTTGGCAGGAATAGTGTTTAAAAAAATGTACACAGACACTTGCCATTCACTCCTGAAGCGTAGCTTGAAACCATTTTCATTTCTATTCCCATGTTTTCTGCCAAAGCAGTGGCATTTTGGGTATGCAACTCCCTGGGGTGTGCTGTCAGCAATGTCAGGTAAAAGGGACATGACAAGCCTCACTCAAACATTCACAGACAATGTAGTAACAACAATACACCTTGATCACTAAATTGTGTGTGAGAAATTAGGTGATTTGAAAGGGATATACGTAAGTTATGCATCAGTCTGCAAAGACTTTGTCTTCCAGTCACAATGGATCCTGGTTTGTGACCAGCCGGGTTGGAGTCGAGTTTTAAGTATATGCTTGCATGTTGAGCAAAGCTCAGTACGTACTGCGGGACAGAAAAAAGAACAGTACACGAAGTAATGTTCAAGCTGGGAGACTGCAAGGCACTAGTAGGTAACGGGAGAAGCCCCCTTGGGACGAGCTCAGGGAGCCGGTGTGTATACCAGTGAAAGATGCTGTCAGTCCACACATCTCTGACCTCCCCATATTATTCTTGCGCAGCTCCACATAACTAATGCAACATGAAAGACGTCACAAAAACAAAAGCTGAGTGCCAGGGGAGCCCCGGGTAGTATATCCATTTCTTGTCAGATCAGTTTAAGACACTAATATATTAGCTCTTTCGTTCCCCACGTACCTCCTTGCTCTTGTTTGTAATGTTTGTTCAGAATAAAGGACATTATTGTTCAATAACTGCTAAAGTATTCATCTAACACTTTTTTTTAAATAATCATATGACATTAACTTGAAGCAGCTGGTATTGGTATTTATAGAATAAAATACAATCTCATTGTATCTGTTATCCAGCTGCAGACAGTGCATCTGGCAAGCACCCTACTACACCTCTGAAGCCTTAACCATTTAACTCTTTCTGACTCTTCTTTATCATTCTATCCTTGTGCCTTCTCACATAATTGCTTTCATAAGTGTGTTGAGTTTTGGGGACAAACAATTAGCCCTATTAATTAATGGGGCCATTTTACCTTCTGCTACATGAACAAATACTTTATTATGTGCTTTAAACCCAAACTTGATGTAACTGTTTTATCTATTATATATATCAGTATCTGTTCTGTCATCAGAGCAGACATCCCAGAGGCCGATTTACAGTATTCCCTGTTGAGGTTGGAAGGTTTGTTGCTTTAGAAGCTCTATGAATCTCCATCATATTTTTTTTTTTTTTATGGAAGCTCCTTATAGCTCCATGTAGAAATAGAATTCCTATATGTTTCAGCAATGGTAGACAGCTTAACCTGAAATAGTATGAAAAGTTCTCAGACATAGACACCAGGGAGCTGTATCTGATCTGAAATAGTCATTCGGTCTTTCTTTGCAGCCTTCATCCATATAATTTTATCAAATGATTCAACTGAGTTTAAAGATATTATTGTTTTGTTTCAAGTGAAACTGCTTGCCAATCCACAACAAAGTTGTGAACCACAGCGTAGCACCGCTGAATCTACCCAACTTTCATTGTCTCGTCAAAGACTCCTGCATGGAAGGTGTTTGTTGTCATGTTTAATTAAAAGCTGTATTTGTGGTTTTAGTATTTTTGATTCAGTTGATTGGATAGTCACATATTTCTCTTTCTTTGAAAGTAATTTCTTGAAAAGAATTGTTGGGTAGCATTTACTAGATTGTTGACTGAACATGGGTATTTTATTATAGCTGCTATAAATAAGGTTGAGGTAAGATAAACATTAAGTCGACTGAGGGGATTGTATATTAAACACACACATTAGATTGGTGTGCACCAGCGTAAATAAATAACTGACTTTTGCATGCCACTCCACACAGTCACTCCAAATGCTATTCTCCCCAGCAGACTCCAATCTGTAACACACATAACTAGATGCAAACATACCATACTAAATGGGTCTAATTTTACCAGACTGTCTGTCTAGTGAGTTTGGCCAAGGATATTTGTCTGAATCCTCCGAAATCACGCTACACCCAGATCTGTGGATTGCCACTCCCTCTGTTATGTCTCCCTCTGGATGAAGCCATTACAGACGAGTATGCCTCAGACACCAAATATCTAATTACAACATTGTGAATGTACAGCATGAAACCATTAAAGGAGCTGTAAAAAATTCAGCCCTTTTAAATAATCTACTGCTATACCCTATATTATTCAATTGCTATCTAACTGAATTGTATTTAAGATATAGAACAATACCATAAAAAAAAAATAAAATAATTAATTAAATGCCATGCCAAAAGACCAGGAAAATACATCCATAGTATAACCAAAATATGCAATATATTCCATTCAAGATACCTTTAAGCTGCCATTAGTAAAATTACAAAAATGTAAAAAAAAGTACCCACCCCCCAAAAAAAGGGAAAGAAATCCTTCTGCCTCCATTTCCTTCAGGCCTCTATCCAAAGCCTCCTCCAAAATGCATGAACGTGCACTGACTGTTGACACTGACTGCCACGTAGCTTCTGCTGGGACAAATTTGTGAAAGCAGCAAGATATATCCATGTTAAACAAACTCTCTTGGCTATTGTTCTGTACAGAATTAAACAACTCTGGTACTATATGCCACAGTCATATGAAAACATGCAATGTAGCCTCTACAAAGCTAAAAAGCTACGCAGGCCAATAGATTCTCTACATTGATGTGGGTGAATGAAATATGTCACTGCTGCAGCACTCGCACTCAAATCAGGGACGTCTGAGCATTGTGAAATTAGTTATTTATTGTGAATGAATGAATAAATGTGAACCAAAAACTTAAACTACGATAAAAGTGCAACATTTTTTTTGCTAACCATATCTGAATAATGTATGTCTCATTTGCATGTATGGAAAAACTATACAACAATGTCATAATACATGCAAACCACGATCATGGCTTATTGTTGGTATTCATTACTAACAATTCACCATTGATTATTGATTACTGATTATTGATTATTTTTAAAAAAAAACAAAACTTCATGAATATATTATTACCTCTACTTTAAATTTACTAATCTACTTTTTTTTTTTATGTAAATGAATGTCGGTTACCTTCAAGTAGCCTTGCAAAAGAAGCTCACACAATGGCAAGTGAGCAGATCACTGCCCAATAAATCTCTCTGTACTTCAGAGAATACCAGTGTATTTAAATGGATGTCAGTGGTGTTGATGAGCAGATGAGAGAAGCAATTGTAGTGATGGAGAAGGCTTCAGTATAGCCTACAGGCTACACTAGTAGTATGTTGGAACCTATGTCATCCTACAATAAGCATGCTGATAGTATTTATGTATTTACTCTCACTCTAATTACTTCCAGGGGGACAAAAAAAGTCGCGCACTTCAAGTTTAAATTATCTTGTTACCAGCATCATATTATCCATGTGTGATTAAATATGATTTTATTATTATGTGAACTATAATTTCAGTTTTGTAATTTAGTTTCAGTTTAACTGTGATTCCTTCATGACTTAGCATGTTAAAACTTGATGTAATCCGTAAAAAAATCAGCAATCTTGAGCTGTCAACATATCTCAACTGTTTATTAATTGCCCTCTTTTTGTCTGACAACCATGATTCACTGTAGACTCATCTGCAGAGGACTGTGACAGAGCTTCTGAGGCATGTGTGTTAGATTTCCAAACACGTGGCCCTGTCTAACTTGTTTGGTGTCAGTATGGCACGTTCCAGAGAGGTGCACATTAAGACCTCGCTGGATTACAGTCTGTTTCTGTTGGAGCAATGGGCCACATATTTTAGCCACATGTGTGTGTGAGACAGAGAACCCAAATGAAACACACATTGGGATGCAGAAGTGCTGCGTCCGCAGTTGCATTCCTGAGAAACAGACTCACAGACTGACAAATGGGAGTGTGGGTGACTGTCACGCTGAAATGGTATTCCGGGAATTATTTGATGGACATCTCATACCAGTACTTTTATTTCTTTTATAGTTTGGAAGCTTTGCTACTGTGTCTGTTTTTTTTTTTTTTTACATCTTGCTGCAGTGACCATCATATTTTGACAGAGGGCAGCAGTAAGCCATTAAAAACTAAACACGCTCTGTAGAGGTCCCAGCCCAGACCCACATGCCAAAGACAAGTTTGGCAGTAAAGTCAATCACACTCTGCCTAATTTGTCCAATTCAAGCATGTTTGATTCACTGGTTGAAAGTTGTCTGTCTTAGGAGAGCCATCAGCCATTAGGATCAACAAGACAATGTTTACTGTTATTGTGTAACAGAATGGATGACAGAGGAGAAACAGAGGTTAAACACACCATCAACCTTTTGTCATAACATATTTTCTCTAAAATCTCTAATAGTTTTAGGTTGGCCTCTTAAGACTTCTGTTACTGCAGTCTTCTGTATACAAGAATCTAATGCCTAATGTCTAATCTAATGTCCCTTTAGGTTTTAACATACCAAAGCAACCCAATCTGAGAGATGAATCTTCCCTATGACAGTCATAGGTTGATGCATCTTTCTAAATCTGATGTCATGTCTGGTGTCCATTTCAAAGCCTTGTTTCTTCATTTAGACCAATTTTCATCTCAGATGGACACATACTTATGGTCATGCACACTTTGCATCTTATCCAAAGAGGCAAGATACCCATTGACATTGCCAGCCAATGTGCTAGGCCTTCCATTAGCATCTCTGGGTTACTTGGAAAGGCTACCACAAAACCTGTTTGGTTAGGTTTAGGAAATGATATGTGATGGTTGTTTTTACATGATCGTAAAACCTATGTGTGTGAGATGTTTCACTTAACCTTTACCACCATCCATCTCAGATCTTTCTCACTTTGGAAAGTAATTCTACTTTATCATCTTGTAAAGTTGTCTGTTATGGCATCACAATACCATGCGGCAGTTGTGGCTCAGGAGGAGCTTAAGGAAGTAGAGAAGGTCATGCTCTGATCAGAGTATCTATGCTACAATCTCCACCCCTGCAGCCAGCATATCAAATTGTCCTCAGACAAGATACTGAACCTCAAATTATCCTGGAAGGTATAGCCTTGGCACTTTGAATTCCTGTTGGACTACTTACCACTCCTAACAAGTTGGCAACCTGCATGGCATTACACTACCACCATATGAATGTGCATGGATGAATGGGTGACTGTAATATATGCTGTGAGGTGGGCTTTGAGTAGATCCTGTAAGAAGAATGTGTCACAGTGTGGCCTAGTGTAAAAAAAGACACATATCAATATTGCGTTCTGAGTGAATGTCAACGGGCATCATCTTCTTGCTGTCCTGTTATGTGGCTCATAGTGATTACAGTATACACGTTAGCAGAGTGAGATGGATTCCATGGTGCCAGAGGGAGAGCAGAATTTTGAAACACTAAAGAGAACTGACCGTACTTGTTGGCAACCTCCAAGGCCCTGTTGAGAACCTGCTCTTGTTTTTCTTCACAAACAGAGGTACAAAGAGAGGGAGGCTTCATTCCTGATAGCTGAAGTACACGAACTTCAGCTTGGCATTTTTCATATTTACATTGCTTAATAGTCTGAGTAGATTTGTTTATGATATCCCCCCCTGTGTTTGTTTGTAGTTGTTTCTTTTCAACCAAAGTTCTCCTACATCTCCCTCCCTCTTGTGCCCTCTCTTTTTATCTCTTGCCTCTGTAAGCATGATATTCTGCATGGTAGGTTTCTGACTGTCTTCAATTATCTTTCTCATTAAACTGCATTGGATCATTAACCCAAATAATTTATTTTGTCTCAACAGGACGAGTTTCTGTTTCAAGGGCTGTAAATGATATATTAATGCACTGATTAGAATGATGGCCATTTTTTTTTTTTTAAAGCAGTTCAGATATTTATTAAAAAAAACATAGCTGGCTGCTGTGCCGTGTTCAGGCAAGCAATGACAAAAACCACACTGTGATCGTGACATATTTCCTCAGATCCATTTCCACTTTACTCAGTTTACTTTTAACTGTTTTAACCCGTCTGTCTCACACCTGGTCGCTAAGCGTGGCAATTAACTGAGCGCACCTTGTTCTGTGCCTCGAAAAATCTACCTAGCCATATGGAAAATAAATCAACGCCACATTCAAAGCTGTTGGCATATTTATTCCATTATGGGTCTCATTTTTACCATCTGCCTAGCTTCCCTACTTCTTCCTTCTGCTTTTTCCTGCACATATAGAGCAACTTAACTATCGAAGATAAACCATCGCATTTATTTTGGTTCTTTCTAGAGGGTCTCATCCTTGCTTCTTCAGTGGATCATCTTCAAAGAGAACCAGGGTATTGGTTTTGTGCCTCCACCTCTTTGTTATTTCTTGTGCTATGGTTTTGAGGTACTTTGAAAAATGCCGGCCCAACCACCTAAATTGTTGCATAAGGGCCCAGTGAAATGTCCTCTACCCGGGGACTTCTTACTGGTTGGGCTAAGGCCTTCATGGAAACAGTCAGCTTGTTAGGGTCAGATGTTAAAATATGCAGTGCTGGGTTATGGAACATTTACATAATTCATGACATTACAAAATTATAGCCATCAAAGTGTTATGTTTTATCAGGTACAGACTCTGGAGGATTCAATAACGCACAGACACACAGGGAGGTTCTTAATCAAAACCGTTTTACTCAGAAAGTAGGTCAACACCGGCAAATCTAACTAGATGGCAAAGGTACAGTTTAGGGACAGGCAAAATCAGTAGTTGAGAAATGAAACAATGATCAAAACACAAGGAACTCACAAGGAATAAACACTGGACTGCTCACTGGGAAGACAAGGCAATCTGACACAGGAGGAAAGGGATACAGGGTTTAAATACACAAGGAAGGGGTAGACAATTAGACACAGGTGAGACACATTAGGGAGGAGCGGCAATCAGACACACCTGAGGGAGAAGACTTGACAGGACATGGGAAATAAGACACAACAGAATTTTCAAAATAAAACGGGAACTACAAATTGACCCTAAGAAACAGACACATGAACACTACAGGATCCTGACAATTACAGTGTAGAAAAAACACACAAAGTATCAAGAGAGGAAATTTTATCTTGCACCTTTTAAAAAATCTAACAAAACAAACAAACAAAAAAGAACCATACACCTAAATTTATATTTCTGTCTTTCACCAGACTAAAACTAGCTTGAAGCACTGTTATACCCATGTGTCATACCTCATTCTCTTCAATTATTTATTATACACAGCCACCATATTATATGTTCTATTTAAAAGGGTAATTTCTAAGATCCTGAGACTTAATTCTTGGTTTTAAGCTAGTGATGTTTTGGTTCGCTGCACCGGTAATGCTGTTACCCGTTTTTCAGCCCCTCAACCCCAACAGTTACCTGTATAGTTTAATAAGCTTGATCATCTCTCGCCAATCTATCTGTTTATAAATTTATCTGCAGGGAGTGAGAGCAAACAATACATCTAAGTTGGTCTTTCCATGCTCCAGCAATCACCAACTCAGCAAGTTCTTTGAAATGATCTTTTAATCTGCATGATTAGATATGAAAATAAGCTTTCTCCATTTTCCCTGACTACTAGGGTGCCTGTTCAGGATGTGTGCCTGCTGGACTAAATTCCGTAACAGATGCAATCCCAGCTTCGACCACAGTGTGGCTTGCAAAGGAAAAGGAGTGGTGCTGTTTGCAGAAGAAGAAGCAAGATTTTTTTTTCTATATATATTGAATGCTTCGCACATCCAAACTGCAACAAAAGCACACATGCACATCCTTAGGTTTTCAGCAACACACCTACCAAGTTTGAAGTCAGTTTTATATGAGGGACAGACAGGCAGATATATTCTCTGCTTTAATAGAAGGATGTTTTTCTCTGCCACTCAACTGAACTGTGAAAAAAAGTAACCTGATGCATTACAGACACACTATCAGATATACGTGCATTTCTTTATACATGTTTTATGATATTTGATGTACTTTTCATTTTCATTCCGAGAAGTTCTTTACTATACAGTCCTCTTATTCTCTGTTTTCTGTTTCTCTGGCATACGTTCCAACTGTATGTGTGTTGATTTCGCATCAAATTTGACTATGCCATGCTGGTGCACATTGAGGTCACAGAGCAGAGTAACTGTGAAACCACAGCACCTGAATCCGACATTCTTGTGAAAATAAACATAGGGGTTTGTCAGTTTCTTTTAAAGCCATGTGAGATCGTGTTGATTTTGAATTTCACTGCTTTTCCTTTTTGAAACTCCACTGCAGAACTATCATATCATCAATGAATTAAAGTAACATTTCAGAAAAACAAGCAGCAATTGAAATTTGGCTATTCATTGTTGCTGGGACGTGACTGGGGTCTTTGAGAAGTCACTTGTTTTCCAAAAATAAAATGGCCTTGTCTGTGCCTTCCCAGCTGCTGACAGTGCAGCTAACTTTGAGTTCCTGCTATCAGCTCCATCCTCCCAGCATCCTCTAAGGAAGGAAGCGGGGCTGCATTATTGCTCAAACAAACTTTGGACCACAATCTTCTGCATGAACATTGGTTATTTTTGGACTGTGGGCGGCTCACGTTACGACTATAGGAAGACCCCTCGGACAGGAAATCACCCAGCATGCCACCCAGCAGCTCCTGCATTCTTGGCCCTCAGCCGGAATGGCTGAACACTGGTCTGTAATTCAGCCCCATGAGCAGATGATGATCAGAGAGGGAGGCCCAACTGAACAAGAGAGCCATCTTTTTTCAACTCCAGATGACCTCTTCTTCGCTGAAAACTTTGCACACACAACCCATCAGCCCTGTGTGACATGAATATACAGTATATATCACCACACCCTCAGGAACAGATAGTCAATATTCTGCTAAATATGATTTATTTCTGAGTAGATATTGATATTTCCTGGATCATTACTGAATGTCAGCAAGACACAGCTTAATGTAGTTATGTATTTTGCTTCATCTTTCATATAAAAATCCCTGGGGTAAACTGAAAAACCACACAGAAATCATGTGGGAAATATCAAAGGCTTTGTGGCCACCAGGTTTGAAGTGGGGAGCATGGAAGGTTTGTGAAGAGCTCAAGACTTCTCTCCGGCCGGCTGTGGCTCAGATGGTGGAGCGGTCATCCAGTGATCGGCTGGTTGCTGGATCGATCCCAGACCCTGCAGTCATGTCAAAGTGTCTTTTTGCAAGACACTGAACCCCAAATTATCCTGGTGCAAAACATTGAACCCCAAATTGCTCTTGAAGCTGCGCCATCAGAGTGTGAGTGGTTAACGCTCCTAATGAGAAGCATCAGACGTTCATCAAGTGGATGATCGAATCAGTCTAAAAAAAAAACCCCACAACTTTATTCTCCTCGAATGACATTTGTGGACACTTTTTTCTAAATGTATATACAGTTCAGTATTACCTCTTCTTATCAAATAGGCTAATATTTATTCGCTTTGCTATGAGAAATTTCGGTGTATCGTTGTGCTAAACACAAAGGTTTTACCCCATGCAAGCACTGAAAAGTAGTCACTTCCACCAGTGTATGAATGTGTGTGAATGCAGAACCTGTAGTGTAAAGTGCTTTGAGACTAGAAAATCGCTATATAAATACAGGACATTTGCCAGGACATCTATATCTGCCCATCAAGAACATGCATGTCTGTGTGGAAAGGAGATGGTTGAGGCTGTTGTACTTACACCTGCAGTGGACTCAGTTGAATACTCCCAAAGATATATGAATATCTTTGGGAGTTATTTTATCATAGCTGTTTTTATTTAGATGAAAAAGAAATGCGCTTAAATATATTTTTATATTGATTTGACATATTTTGGATTGTTTATCTGGCCAGCTCTGTGTTTTTGGGAGGAAGGACACACCACCTATCTACCCTCACAGAAAGCAAAAGGAAGGTGGCTACATGCAAATTGAGAATTTTATCAACGACACAACACCACACAGCAGTTGGCATCAATTATGGAGTATTATATAGGCAAAGAAAGGAAAGGGCATCCGGCTTAAAAACTGACCCAAATCAAACACGCGAGTCACAAAAACAAATTTCATACTGGCTCAGTCGTGGCCCAGGTTAACAACGACCACCAACGGTGCTGTTTACAAACAGGGTACCATTGGAGACAGGGACTCGAGTTATGAAACAGAGAGAGAAGAGGAATGTCAAGAGTGTAGGATTGAGAGTAGGAACTTTAAATATTGGCTGGTTGATATGATGCAGAGGTGAAAGGTAGATGTTTTGCGTGGGCAAGACACAGGGGGAAGGGTATCAATGCTAGAAGCATTGGAGCAGGGTTCAAAATGTACTTGGTATCTATCTTGGTGTGGATAGGAAGAGAAATGGAGGAGGTGTGATCCTGGAGGCTTATGCAAAGAATGTTGGAAAGGTGAAAAGGATGTCAGACAAGGTCATGAGTGTGAAGCTGGAAATTGAAGGTGTGATGATGAATGTTGTCACGGGTTATTCCCCACAAGTTTGCTGTGAGATGGAGGTGAGATAAATTCTGGAGTGAGCTAGATGAAGTTATCCCAATCTAAAAGAGATTGGAAACTGTTAAACATGATCTTGGACAGTGGTGCCGAGCTTTAAGAACAAGGGTGATGTGCAGACTTGTAGCAGAAGGATAAAGCTGATGAGCCACGCAATGAAGATTTGGGAAAGAGTAGCAGAAGCAACGCTAAGAGAATAAGTAATGATTTGTGAGCAGCAGTAAGGTTGCATGCCAAGAAAGAGCGCTACAGACACCAGGTTTGGGAAGCGAGACCAAGAGAAGAAGTGATGATGTGTGAGCAGCAGTATAATTTAATGCCAAGAAAGAGCGCTACAGATGCCAGGTTTGCTTTGAGAGTGCTGATGGAGAAGTATAGAGAAGCTCAGAAAGAGTTGCGTTGTGTGTTTGTGGATCTAGAGAAATCTTATGACAGGGTGCCAAGGGAGGAACTGTGGTTCTGTATGAGGGAGTCTGGAGTGGAAGAGAACTATGTTGAATGGTGCAGGATATGTGGTGAGGTGCACTGTAGGAGTGACAGATGGCTTTAAGGTGGAGGTAGGACTTCATCAAGGATCGGCCCTGAGCCCGTTCTTGTTTGCTATGGTGGTGGACAGACTGACAGAAGAAGTCAGGCAGGAATCTGACATTGTGATCTATAGTGAAGGCAGGGAGCAGGTGGAAGAAAAGCTGGAGAGGTGGAGGTATGCGCTGGAAAGAGATGAGTCGTAGCAAGAGAGAATACATGTGTGTGAATGAAAGGGAGGCAAGTGGAGCGGTGAGGTTACAGGGAGAAGAGGATGAAAAGGTCCATAAGTAAAGAACTTGGGGTCAACTGTTGAACAGGGAGTGTGGTAAAGAGGGGAAGAAGCGAGTGCAGGCAAGGTGGAGTGGGTGGAGAAAAGTGTCCGTAGTGATCTGTGATTTTGCTGAGACAGCAATATTGTACAGTTTTGACATGGTGGCACTAACCAAAAGACAGGAGACAGAGCTGGAGGTGGCAGAGTTAAAGATGTTGAGATTCTCTTTAGGAGTGACGAGGATTGACAGGATTAGGAATGAGCACATCAGAGGGACAGGAAAAGTCGGACAATTTGAAGACAAAGTTAGAGAAAGCAGATTGAGATGGTATGGAGGGACAGCGAATATATCGGTAGAAGGATGATCAAGATTGAGTTACCAGGCGGAAGGAAAAGAGGAAGACCAAAGAGGAGATTCATGGATGTGCCCAGGGGGGATATGCAGATAGTTGTTGTGAGAGTAGAAGATACAGAGGACAGGGAGAGATGGAGGAGGATGATTCGCTGTAGCGACTGCTGGAAAAACCTAGGCAAAGCAGAAAGAGGAAGAAGATTACCAATATTGTTCACACTAGTACTGACAACACTAATGGGACAACAACTATTATCTTTCTGTCCAGCCTGTCGCTCTGATTATTATTACTACTATAATTACTACTATACTATTACTATTATTACTACTATTATTATTACTATAAAGAGATCTATACAACAGCCCTTTTCTATTTAGCTTAACTACACTTACCCTAAAAATAGTACAAAACTTAGACACATGATCATGCATAAAACTATATGTGAACAACACGAAAGGTACAAAAAGCCAAATACAGTGATGAACCGTCATTGTCCTGCAAAGAACACTGCACTTTAATACATCACGTAGCACTCACACACAATAATTTAGGATGTAATCAGCTGTCTGAAAATCTGTGACCCTTGTCCACCCTCTCGTCCATTTAGACCCAAATGATACACTTTGAACTGAAAAGGCTCTCACAGATTTGACAGTCACAAAAAAAGCAGAACGTCCTCACACCTCTTTAAAAGTAGAAGCAATGTAGCACATTTAGAAACTACCAGTATGAATCCACCATGAGCATTTTAGCCAAACTGGCATCGCCTATTGATCAGGTGACATTGGGATGTGTCACATACTATGTTAAATAGGTGCTGCATTAAATCAGACTGACTGAGGTAAATGCATTCAGTTTTTACTACGCTGAGGTATATTAATGTCAATCTTAACCTCACGTCTTTGTTATTTTTAATACATTATGCATCAACACAAATGTTGTTTATGAAAAAAATTGTGATTAAAAAATCTTAAAACTAGTACACAAAACAACTTCATTACAGTGAGTACAATAGGTTTAATACAGTTAGCTATTTTTTTTTCCACAACATAAAAAATGAACATGTAAGAGAAATAATCCCTATTCAGAAATGTAAGATGTCAACATGTTTTCCGGAAATTGGGTTGCAAAACCATGCACACAGAAACGTAGCCTACACATAAGCACAGACCTTAGCTGCTTGGGAGCAGAAAAGTGTTGTATCTAACAAACTGGTGACCGTAGAAAAAGTGATGTCTGGAATTGAGCAGCTCGCATTTGACCCCTGCTCTGTACACCATGAAAATATTGTATACATAATCACTTTTTATCGGACAAAGAAACATTCAACACTTTAATAATA
>KV751336.1:2633252-2657283 GCA_001698575.1 Mola mola
CACACACACACACACACACAACATCACCATCATCATCGCCTTAAACTGCTGCACAGTGCAACACATGTGCTTCCAATTTGTTTTTCTTTTGTCAAGAATTGAGGCTCCTCATACCCCCGCCTCCTTCTTATATTCACACACCCCCACTTTATTTCACATGAACATGTGTGTCCAAAACATCAGGATCACAGCCTTTTTATTGATTTGCACCCCCTTTGGCATAATGCAAGTTGTAATCATCTCATTGCTTAAGTATGCCTCCCTCTCAGGAAAGACTTAGTTTGTCAGGAGACGCTACCAGATGATGAAGTGTACAATAACATGAAAAAAATATCCTCATGCATTACATACACCACTCATCCACCAACTAATAGCAGAGCAAATTTTGTTATTTGACAATGCAAAATAAGTATTCTTTTAATTAAAGTCCCTTTAATCACTTGTATTTTTCATAGCCACGTCATTATTTTTGTCCCTTGGGAATGCACACTGCAGCACATTGAGAATCACTCAATGTGAAGAAAAAGGCCCAGTTTGTGTAGTTCTATTTGTGACCACTAGAGGAGCCCCTACGGTACCTGAATGCCCGGTCCTTTCAGTGACAGTGGACAGTAAAACCAATTGATGGTGCAAAAATTAACAGCAGGCATGCTTTTTATACGTCACTATTAAGCAAAATCAGTGCAATCAATGCTAAAATCACTTCCCAACAACTAATGGTTAATATGATCTCCTTCTTACCCAAGACAACCAGAGTATTGTAGCTCCGCCATCACATTTCATTTTTGTTGAACCCAAACACACAGCCTAGGTAAAATGAGAAGATTTGAGCATGTCTGTGCACACACATTAATTGTTTGCCGGCAACTAAGATAGCAGCATTGTTTTAGTGTACTTGTTTTCTAGGCCGCCGCTGTGGTTTGTGTTTGAAATTATTGTTTCTAAGGAAATGTTCTAATTTGGCTTCAGTGTAGATATTGTGGTCTGAGCAACAGGTGCCTGTTATTTTTTGGTTTCTTTGTTGCAGGCTGCTGTGTGTTTAAGTTCCTTTGAGTGTGAATGTGTATGTATACAAAGGTTGTAGGCACACACACTTGTGTGTGCTGATGTGTGTCCTACCATTCTAACTTTGCATCTACAGAGGGACAGAAATACACAGACGCAGGCTGAAACAACTGGGGGCAAATAATGCTCTGAGCTTCACACCCATGGGATCTCTTGCATTTGTTTATCAGCACCCTTGGAAGGTGGGGAATTTTAAAAAATAGGTTCTCAAAAACCTCAGTTCAGTTCACATAAGCAAGTCACGCAAGAATGGGGTGGAGATCACGATAACAAACTTGCATGCTCAAATTCAACTGCCAGTCAAGTTGACCTTTCAGTTTTTCCAACACTTCTGTTTTACAAAGCTGCTGCATGAGGGTTTGAGCCAACAGATAGATACAGACTGAATTCACAAACACCAACTCCTCTATCTCGGGTGAGGTTAAACCGCAAGCAGTCCCTGCTTCATATTAATTTAACTGAGAAATGGCAACTTCAGGCTTTGCAACTGATAATGTGACATTTCAGAGGTCCAAAAAATATATGCTGAATGTTTGGCACTGTAGATGGCAGATTAAACCTATATAGAGCTTGAGAATACTATAGGAGTTGCTGTCTGCGTCTCTGGATATGAACTTTGTTGGAACCATTTAAGATTATGTACATACAAAGCAAAACAAGAAAATATGTAATATAGGTCTAGTCATTAGAAGATATTTTAATGTGGAAATGCCACATGTTAATTTCTTTAATACTGATATATTTAAAATGGTGAGAATAAGCAAGCATTTTTTTATTAAATAGAAGCATTTTAA
The DNA here is from genome assembly GCA_001698575.1 of Mola mola. Classification (NCBI taxonomy): domain Eukaryota; kingdom Metazoa; phylum Chordata; class Actinopteri; order Tetraodontiformes; family Molidae; genus Mola; species Mola mola. The sequence continues at coordinate 2,635,112 of KV751336.1, forward strand.
AGTGCTGAACATACATATGATACAACAGACAAAATATTGTCACATTGCAGGTATGCTGTAGATTACATAAAGTTGCTGCAAGCAAATAATGCAGCAGAGAAAATAAAATATGGGCACAAATGGACAACTGAGATGTCAGTGTAATTTTGAAAGTGGTTTGTGCATCAGGGAAAATCAGGCAATGTCATCAGGAAGTGCAGCACATCAACCAAAAGGTGCAGCAAATCATGTAGTAGCTCTATATCACTCCTCTACCCTACCAAATGACAGCTTCATGAAATCATCAAATACATTACTGAGTGTATATACTGCCAGCATATTGGAAAAGCCTGCAGAGTCTTGCCAGATAAGCATAACAAAATTCACTCTCACAATAAAACAGTACATGTTTAAGTGCAATCGCTGACTGTGGCTAAAAATTGTGCCACAGAGCTGTCTACACTATGCGGTACGTGCTTACTGTAAAATGGTTAAGAACTTTTTAACATTAACAAGGTCATACCAGGTTCTTTTGAATGAACCATCACATAGTACTCTAAGTACTTACTCTAATTTAAGAGAATGTTTGACACACACACACACTAGCATGCACATGTAAATAAAAAAATATATAACATTCTTGCTGATCCAGGCCTCCTTTGCCCTTATTTGCTGTGTTCACCCACCACAGGCCCTAAGGATCCCACCTAACTCGGGCCTCCTGCTGAGCTGATCTTTGTTGTTGAGAGAAAGAGTGAGAAAAAAAAAGATCTCTCACCTTATGACCTCTCCCCTGGCCAGGGCAGGGAGTGGGGTTGAGAACACCATGCCACATGAGGCTGCGCTGTGTGGTGCTTTCCATCTGTGTTATTTCAACTCTCTGGTTACAGTCCTAAACCCAAGGGGGTCTTTAACGGGGGTCTTGGGATCACAGGGCTGACTGTTAACAGCTCCAAGGTGAAAGGCCTCAGGCGCTGACCTAATGTGACACACTCCCCTGGCTTAGCAAAATCCTTAGAGACTTGAGTCTCCATGTTGGACTTGTCTTGTTAGCATGTGGTGGCTACTTTGTGCCTATCTACCACATACAGTAACTAAATACATTATTTATTTATTTTAATGTCTGGCCTGAAATAGAAGTTCTATATTGCCATGCCTCTGATAATTGACATTGAACTGATTTGATCAGCAAGGTTTACTTGGCTCTGACACACCACGGAAATCATCTAACCACCCATCAATATTGTTTCCTCTTCACAAAATGATGGGTTGCAGCATAGAAAGGGAACTTCTAATCATTCAAATATATGCATGTTTGTCAACTAAATATTCAGCTTTTGTTTCAGCCCTTGCTTTGACCCAACAATTTGTCTTTTTGACAATGTGTCATTTGCAAATTTCCATGATCGCTGTAACATTATCTGCCTATGTACCACATTTAAACCTGTCACAGTCAATCCTAATGTGGTAATTGATGTATAATCTGCTGCAAGCCCAAACGCCCTTCGTTTTTCGGGGGGGTGGGGGTGGGGGGGTTTGTCAAAATTACACTTGTCATCTTCTATCTGAGGACATGTCTGTCAAGATAGTAGTTGTACTTTTCCCACAGTGTGCCAAATGCCTTTTCTGTCACTGACTCTTAAAATCATTGGTCTCATTCACATTACATTTAAAGATATGCAGTCTGGAAAATTCTTCATGAAAAGCCTCTCAAGTTAAGCATCATTTGATACATGGCATCCAAATGGTATATGGCCTGCATTTATATAACACTTTTCTAGTAAGCTTGACCACCTAAGGTGCCTTGAACTACAAGTCCTCATTGACCAATTCACACACATTCATATGCTGTTGGCAGTGGCTGCTACTCATGAAGGGTAGTAACCATTCACACACTGGGCCCTGATTTGATCTGGGAGATTGGTACGGGGCCAGACATGGTTATCGGGGATCAGCGATGACTCCAAATCGCCTCACCTCGATCATTTACCTCAATGAGTACTTTTTGCTGCAGGACACAAACATGCAAGTAACTTAGCATTGGCAAATCCATGCTTTTTCTATTATAATAAAACACTAAGAGAATTTGTGTTTAATTTTTGTGACTTTAAAGTAAAACTAAACTATTACACCATTCTCAGTAGAGGTTTGATTTGATATGATTTTTACAAGAATGCTTGCTGAACTAAGTTAAATACATTAAGCTGAAGACATTTTTTCATTACTCTGTTCACAAAAACCTGTTTGCAGTTGTATTATGTAAACAAATACAAGTATTGGATCGTGACTTTGTTGACAGCTACTCAGTATTAAAAAAAACAGAAAATGGACTGGGGGATAAATAAGCTGATCGGGACATTTCTACAAATCTGGTATTTCATCAATAGCTGCTTTTCTTTAGTTAAATAGAAAGGTAAGAAACAAATACAACATAACTACAGTCTCACACTCACAGTTAGATATGCCCACATTTGAATCACAGCGGAAACCACGAGCAATATTTGGTTAACCTGCATTAAACATCATTGGCAAATGTCACATTGTGATAATAATTATGCTGTTGTGTCTGGCCACACGGAGGATTTCCTTTGGGAAGTGTCTGGCTGCAGCTCTGATGATGCTCTCATTTAAAATGGGTGGAAGTCTATTGCTTTACAGCTCAACAGGCTGCTTAAGATAAAGAGCAGGATGACCTCTTTTCTATCTGACATCTGAAGTTGGGAGCACACACACACATAAACACACAAAATGAAAAAAGCACACTGAATGAGTGATGTTCCATGTGTTTGACTTATATACACACAGAAGACATATTGTGTAGTCATCCTTTGTTCAGTATTTCAACATATTTTGCTTGCCCGTTTAGAGCATAATCTAATTACAACAGGCAAACAGTCTTTTGGTTATAATGTGCTTAAAGAAACGACAACAGGGTCTTGACTCATCGAACACTTTAGTCTTGTTTTTGCTTGTATCTCCCATGACCCTCAATGTTCGACTATCTCAATCACAAAGACACAGGCCACCTACACTGGCCAGCTGGAGGCCTTGCTCCACTATTGTCTTTCATCCCTGCTTTCATGACCCCAAACACAGGGCTACAGTGGTCTATTCCTATTTAGACTGGGGGTGGGTTTCCTCCTCTTGTGTTGTTGCTGTTTGCCAGCACTTCCTCCTTTCGTTCACTGACCTCTTCTCTACTTCCTGTTTGTGCTGTGGGCTAGTGGTCATCCCAAGGGTAGTTTAGAATTTTGAATCATTATCAGTATTATTTGGTAGAATTGCTATATATGCTTATGCTCATCTTTTAACATCGTAACTTACTGAATATCATATTCATATGATATGATATACACACAATCCAACTCTAACTAACTAACTCTAACTCTCTTTAACTTTCCCTGCCACGGAGGACTCATTATTTATCAGTTTATGAAGAGCCAGACTGGTGATGTGCATTTGCCTCTGATTGCAGAACAATCTGTGAGTTCCACTTCAGATCTCCTGTCCCAAGGGAAACCTTTATATAGTTTAACAGGAAACGACTCTCCCATGTGGCTTTTACTCATCTGTGCGAATGACATAGATTTATTCAGAATGTATCTGTTTATTTGTACTTCTCTTTTATGTTTTCTTCATGCAAAGTAATCAGCAGCTGTGAGGGAGAAATTATTTTATCTTTTGTGGTCGTGGTCAGGCAAATTTTCAGAACTGGAACATGATTAGAATTTAAAGCTGTAACTCCAAATGATAGTCACATGCAGAATTGTGCCAGTTTTTTGTTTGTCAGAGAGTCTGGCATCAAATGTTTGGATGAGCATTTGAAAATAAACAATGCAGCTGACACTGCGATTCAATATCAAACCGTTTCCAGTACAACAATGAGCTGTGGCATGGGCAAAACGAGTTATTAGCTGACCACTGATGGACACTTCACTGTTACCCAGATGATTTCAAAACTATGGCAGGAAATGATGTAAATAGTGACCTGGAGAAGCAAAAAAAAAAAAACATTGTATGAAGGTCCCATGAGAGTCTAGCTGACAATGGATCAAAATGAGACCAGGAACAATGGAACACGAATTACTGACAACATTCACAGCCTCAACCATATGCTAGTGTGAGAAAAAAAAGAAAAAAACAAAAACATGTAGATTGATTATTTGTACCTTTGCTGCTGTAGCCAAGGTTACAACCCACCTGGATGTTCCAAAACCTCATCATACAGAGATGGGAGGCTGAACTCTAACTCATGGGTGCTTATCTTTTTCCGACATCTGTTTGCACTAGGTCTTCCAGATGTTTCCTGCTCATTCTTAACCAAGCCAGGGGCTTGCACACTTGCCTGTCCTCCTAACTCAGTGTTGGTACAAGACCTTTGGGTCCCATCAGATGTGTTTACCTAAGACCCCATGCTGATAGCAACTTGGCGACAGGGCTAAATCATATTCAAAATGTAATCATGTGTTAGTAAGAGAGGCAACTTATTTTTAATACAGGGCAAGTGCATTGGCCTCCAAATGGGAGACGTTTTAACCAAGTACTTTTATATCCTAAGGACATTATGTTATCTTATCTGCTACACTGAGGCACAGCTAAACTAGTCAATCAAGTTTGATAATAAGCCAACTGCAGTTCAATCATTCAGGCCTACGTGACTCCATTCACTGCTTCACTACCTCACAATGTCCTTTGTTTTGTTTAAGAGACAGTTTGGATGACAGCCAAATGTATCACAGACTGAAATATGACCAGTACATTAAGCATTACTTTTATATCTCATGTAATGTTTGAGAAGCATACAGTCTACTGAGTCACTCTTTTCAACATTTTGGTTCAATGAGTGGCTAGAGAAACATGACATGCCCCAATGTTAACATGTAAATACAAGTATTTTTAACCATGGGCCCAACATCAACATGTTCAATTGTGCCAATAAATCATATATGACAAAACGTTATAGAACAGTTGTTAATGGCTGCAATGTAATGATTTAAGGCACCTCTCATGAAATTTCAGTGAACTTACACTGAAAACTTATGCTGTGAAACTTGTGCTTCCCTGAATTTACTCAATAAACAGGATCTGTAGGAATCCTTTCCACAGTGTTATCAGAAATTTAGAGTAATGAGCTGAACCACCATTTGAAGTTTTTTCAACCCTACCAATTTATGTCTGCTGTGTTGCTTGTATTGACACTGTCATCTGAACACTGTCACTGTCACTATCTGAACCAGCGAGTATAAAAGAAAAAAATATATATTTTAATTATTTATTATGCCCTAAATAATACTTTGAAGCAGATCATAATTGTATATTCACCCCCAGTTTCAAAAGATGAATTAATTACTGTGAGTGTGACCCATGAACTGACACTGATCTTCTGTTTCCATGGCAAAATGGAGACCTTACAGGTCTGTCTCTGAGTTCTGCGGGATCAGTGTTTTACTGCAGCATGATAATGACTCAAGACCATCTCTTACAATATGATGACTTACTCTATCATGTCTGAGAGCAGTGGAGTCTGCTTGTCTATCTCCTATCCAATCTTCCTCGTCTTGATGTTCTTCTTCCCCAAACTCTCTGGCAATGCTCCTCCCAGCTAAATCTTGCTCTAACCCCATTCGGACTTCAGCTTGTTCTTTTCCTCTCATTTCACTTTTCTCTGTCTTCCTGTTGCCTGAATTAACACTGGTGTAACAATGTAACAAGCTATGATTAAGATATTTACCATGATTTATATTTACACTATTTTTGTTACCTCAGCAGACTAACACACACAGTTGTTATTGCAGATACCTACAACCACGCTACTTAAATGTTAAACAAAAGCCATGAAACTTGTTTGATGCTCAAAAAATAACATAACAGCAAAGCACAATGCGTAGTGTCTGTCATGCAAGACAATGCAAACGCTGAAGAATGAGAAGTGGTACTACATATATTAAATCATAAAATGGATGTCTGCAAACACATCAAAGAGACATTGTCTGATGGTTAGGCAAATGCGTAAGTGCCACTTTTCTTCACCTACACACACACAACCAAACCTAGAACCCTGCATCACTCCAAAAAGCATCTTAACAGGGAATTTTTTCTGCTAATGCAGATCATCAACAATTTGAGACAAGTTTACTTGTCATTTCCAAGTGATGTATTATTGGCAAAGCACGATCTTGGTAGGGATATGGGGATACCTTTACCTCAAATGTGTTCAAACATACTAATATTTCCCAAAAAGGTTTTACACTTTTGCTCTCTGTGGTTCGGTAGTTTTCATTCTTGCATCACTGTGAAACTGTGCATATGTCATTTTTCCTTCTAATTCATTTGAAACCATTTTCAGAAAAAAATCACGTTTACAACAATGTTCCACTGAACATAAATGTACAGGCAAATTAAACACATTTAAGAAAGTATCTTGTAGATATATGAGTGTCTGTCAGTTCAGTGTGACAAAGATATAGATGCGATATAGACTGTACTGATGTAGAAAAGGAAATCGTAGCCTGTCTAAAGCGCTCTGTCTTAAACGTGCTATGAATTTTGAATTATTTCAAGTAAGCTTTTATTCCTGTTGAGTTACTGTACTCACACCGATACACACTGGCTTTTTAGGCAATGGGATCTATTTAATATCCTCCCACGTTTCATTTGAATTATAAGGATCAGAGCATATTTATAAGGTGTACTGCCAAGATGTGTGATTCTTTCCAGACCGTTTGGCACGAAGCTTTGCGGAGTGCCCTGCAGATGGTTCTTTTATTCACCTTATCTATCTTTTTTTCCTCTTTGCTTCTCATTTTTCTTTCATAAAATGCTCCAGTTCAGTCATTTCTTTATTTCTTGGAGAGTGAAAGAGGAAATCCATCAGATTTGCAGAGGTGCACCGTGTATCCTGGCTCATAAATTGTCTGTGCCTTTGCAGGAAGTACAGGCCTAATAGGGTGTATCCTCCAGGTTTCCTGTTAGGTTAACCCAATGGGTCTGGGGTATTCTACCCTGTCATTGGATCAGAAGACATGACCCCCCCCTCTTGCTCTAACACTTAAAATGACCTAAGTCCATAATGCAGACAAAGTGTAAAGTCACAACAGAAGATTTTTTGTTGCACTATAATTCATATTCATATTATACTTTTCACAGAAACGTAAGCTACCAAACCTTTAGCTGTTTAATTTTCCATGGTTCCTGTTTTCTTCAGTTGATCTGTGTATGGGATCTGTGTGGATTGGGAGGCTTCTGTTGTAAGATGCCCATCATGTCCTGTTTGGATGAAAGGATTAAGAAACCGCACTTGTCAACCTCGTTTAAAATTTCGTTACCGGAATCAAACTTGTTCAGAAGCAGACACTATTTCACTGCTTGATTCAATTCCGAGGTCTTTGCCTAGTCTCTGTAGGGGATATAAAGAGTGACTGGCATTGAAAGGGTTAGAGCTGAGCACAGGAAACAGCCTAGAGCAGAGAGAGAGAGCGAGAGAGAGAGAGGTACCCCATCTGGATCCAATCCCACCTGGGCCCAGATAAAAATAGAGGCTGGGTGATGGGCTACAGGCACACCAGTTCTTTTTCTTCAATGGTGTAAGGGAGGGGAAAGATGTGGGGGTATACGTTCATCCATGATACTAACCCACAACAATTGTAATTGTAAAATGATAGATTTTTTTTCTTAAATTTAAAAAAAAATTGCATTCAACATGATTGTTAGAAAAAAAAAAACGTCTTTGAGAGGCTGTGAAGAAAATCCCTATCCCTGTCTCCCCTCTGTTTTTTTTTTTTTTTCCTCTGGATGGGTTGCAGGTGTTGTTAGAGGAGTTTCGCACCACATTTTCAGTCCCTCTGGAGCTGTTACACTTGGTTCGTGGTGAGGAGTTGGCCATGGTTTCATCACTGACTAGCCCTTTAAACTGACACCCACCCACCCTGTGCTTCCTTTCTCCGATAAAATGTTAAGATAGGACATGTTGAAAGGATATATTTTCAATTTGACTCGTGCCACCCTTATCCTCTTTCAGCCTATTCCCCACCCCCAACATCTTTCCTGCAATCTCCCTCCCTTCTGTCTGCTTCCCTGTGTGCCTCAGTGCATGTGTCAGACAGCTGATTAATTCTCCAGAGGGGAAAGGGGGGGGGGGTGAGAGACAGCAAGGAACACAAGAGGTGAATTGATAAATCATCTCTTTATTCATTGCCAGGTAAATAAAAAAAAACATGACAGGGCTCAGAAATACATAGATCTAGCCTCTGACACCCACAGATTCTCTGCATTAATGTCTTCCCAGCCTCAGTGTTGTATTTTATAAACTGCCTTTACCTGCAGGACAAGTGTGCTGTTCTCCCAAGGGGAATTTTGTATGTGTGCATTAAGGATCTCAAGACACATTTATAGTACATATAAATGAATTGCTACAGTTAGGTCCAGAAGTATTTGGAAAATGACATTAATTAATTAAAAAAATTCAAAGAAAGAATACACTGGTGAGCTCAACAATATCAAAAGGCCCGAAGGATAATTAATGGAAGACAAGAAAAGTTGATAATTACACAATTCTTTCCTTGGGGAAGAAAAACCCCTTCACAGCATTGAGACAAGTCAAGAATACTCTAGAGAAGGCACATCATAGCCAAAGTCTACTATCAAGAGACATATTCATGAATGTAAATAAAGAGGGTTTACAACAAGGTGCAAACTACTGGTAACATTCAAGAACAGGATTAGATTTGGCCAAAAACTGTCTACAAAAGGCTCCCAGGTTTTGAGAGCTTTGGGAGTCCCCTTGGACAGACAAAACCAAGATAAACATGTATCAGAATGATGGGAAGAGAAAAGCTGGAGAAGGAAAGGGACAGCTCATTATCCAAAGAATACCATATCAATCAATCAATTTGGCCTTTTTTCCCTGTCCAAAAACCTTGCACAGGGAAAAAAGAAGAAACCTCAGGAAGAACCACAGATGAGGGATTTATCTCCCTAGGATGGTTAGATGTCCAATAGATGTTGCAAGTACAGAGCACAACAATATGAAAACCATCAAATAATGAATGGATTAATGAGTTCTACTGATGTATATTGAAACATTAGACTTATTAGAATCTATGGATACAAAACACGAGAACTGAGTCTAGGAGCATGTTTTTAAAGAGCAGAGTCCAGGAACCAGAAAATGATCCATCATCAGGTAGCAGAGAGACACTAAGGCAGAAGGACTCCAGGGAGAAACTCCCCAGGCTTAAGTTTGTAACAAAAAAACTGCTACATGACAGAGCAGAGAGTAGAAGAGGTAGAGAAATAGAGGGGCTCAGTGTATCATGAGAAATTCTTCAGCAGTCTAGACCTATAGCAGCATAACTATGGGCCGGCCTGTGCCACCCCAAACTATAAGAATTTATCCAAAAGGAAGGTTTTAAGCCTATTCTTAAACACAGAGAGGGTGTCTGCCCTGCAGACTTGAACTGGGAGCTGGTTCTGAAGAATAGGGGCCTGATAGCTGAAGGCTCTGTCTCCCAGATTATTTTTAGAGATCCTAGGAACTACCAGTAAGCCTGCATTTTGGGAGCGTAGTGTTCTAATTGGTCTATAAGCCACTATAAGTTCATTAAGATACAAAGGTGTCTGACCATTTAAAACTTTGTAGGTGAGAAAAAGAACTTTAAACTCTATTCTTGATTTCACTGGAAGCCAATGTAGAGAAGCTAGAACAGGAGAAATATGGTATCTTTTTCATGTTCCAGTGAATACACAAGCAGCAACATTTTCAATCAGCTGGAGGGTCTTTAGTGACATGGTAGTACAGCCTGATTATAAGGAGTTACAGTAGTCAAGCATTGATTGAATTATGCAAACCTTTCTTCATAATTTACAGACAGAAAGTATCAGATTTTTGCAAAATTACATAAAGGAAAAAGGGCACATCTTGAGATTTGTTATATGTGGGAGTCAAAAGACAGATCCTGATCAAAGACTTATTACAGTGCTATTAGAGGTTAGAGGAGATGTCGTCCAGAGTTACTATACGATTAAATTATTTATTTCTGAGGTATGTAAGACCGAGGACAACAATTTTAGTTTTATCTGAACTGAGCAGCAAAAAGTTGCAGGTCCTCCATATTTTAGGTAACTATCTGATGCTGTAGCTGACTCCAAGATCTCTGTTCAGAGAAAGCCCCATGCCAGTTGAGGATAGTTGTTTCTCAAATTTTTTCTCTAATAAGTAAAATTTTAGTATCAAAAAAGTTCATAAAATCATTACTAGTTAGGCTTATGGGAAAGCTCTGACTCTGTGTCAGCCTGAACACAACAGCAACCTGGGACTGTTCTTATTGTTTTCTATTAATGGTAAGTAGTAGGCTGCTTTAAGCAGTGCAAAGAGGCTTCCTGTATGTTTAAAGGCTATCCTGCCACAGTAATCGTGACTCATTTAGGATCCTCTACTCCAGTAGGACAAGGCACAGGATCCAGAGTTAATGAAATCAATTCTAAAAGTTTAGTTCCAGTATCATCTGACAGAGATGTTGAGTAAAAATGTTTGCTTGTCACCGTGTATCCATGTGTTAAAAGTTCAAACATTATTAAGTAGTGGTCAAATAAAAAAGGTGGAAAAACTGTTAAATGATTAATTTCAATCCCACATGTCAGTACATGGTCCAGAGTATGATTAAGACAGTGAGTAGATTTATGTACACACTGAGAGAAGCCAACTGAATCTAACAGTGAAATAAATGTAGAACCAAGGCTATAATTTTCAATATCCACATGAATATTGAAATCACCTACAGTTATGTCTTTGTCTGTTTTAAGAGCTAAACTTAATTGAAACTCTGAAATTCAGAGTATGGGCCAGGGGGGTGGTAAACTAACAAACAGTACTGATTGTACTGTTTACCAGGCGGGATGAGTCGGCTTAAGAATCAAGATTTCAAATGATTTATAGTTTAATTTAGGTTTAAGATTAATTAATAGGCCTGGATTATAAATTGCAGCAAATCCACCTCCTCTGCCAGTATCTTGAGGGATGTGTGTGCTGGTATGACTGTGAGGAGTGGATTCATTCTTCTCCCAAGCAATGCTTTCTATGCCCATCACCTGCCTTCTCTGTCTCTCTCTCTCTCTCTCTCTCTCTCTCTACACACACACACACATGCACTCACCTGGCAAGCTATTGTAATCTTGTATGTGTGCATTTGCACATGTCACATCCACATGTACAATACTACAGGTTACTTTGGTAAGGTTTAGGATAGGACCAATGAGGCTTTGTTTCCTTCAAGCTTCTGTTTCCTGAGTGAAAGCTTTACGCATGAACCTGACCTCCACTCTCTTGGGATTTTGTTCCTTTGTAAACTAAGCTGCACTGAGATTTTGTTTGGAGCATGTCATGTTGATGGGAATGTGTTTACAATGGAGGTATGTAAAAGTCTACTGGATTAAATTAAAAATATTAAAGCTCAAAATATACTTGTCCTATCCATCTGCATATTCACAACAACAAGCCACAGAGTAAGACTGCACATGATGCTTCGACACCCTACATCAAAGCTCACGAAGAAACTGCTCGTAATTCAGTGTTCCCTTGTCCGCAATCGACAACTACTATCACAACTAGAGATAGATAAAGTGCAACAACGATGCTACAGCAAGGGGGAGCCAGGACGCCAGGTCAGTGGGGTGATTTCAATATCCCCCAACACTCAGAGATTGGGTTTCAAGCCCCATTAAGAAGCCCAGAAGACATTAGTACAAGGGCAGCTGACCTGAGAAGGCAGATAATGGCTAACATGGATACCTGGAACCCCCAGGAACGGTTACCAAGGCTTAGTGGCAGAATACCCTCAGAAGGTCTGCTTGAAGAATTGAATGCGGCACTAAAAAATATCCTTACCGTGACCATCACTGAGACCAACAGGCTGATATATGCAACAGCAACAGTAATCCTAGGGGTGCTTGGCTACAAGACGCAAGGGGCAATACCCTCCATGGAGAAGATGGTTGGAGGCTAAGATCAAGGCAACGGAGAGAAGTTAGCCAACTGTCAGAGCTGGGGAAGGGCAAAACCACCAAAGTACTAAAGAAGTACAGCAAGCTGTCTGTAACTGAGGCACTGGAGACTGCCAAACAGAGGCTCACAGCCCTGGCTGCCCGCCTGAAGAGGTACACTAGAGACGTGGAGGCCCGGAGAATAAACAGAATGTTCACCACTGAACCATCCAAAGTGTACTCTCAGTGGGAGGGTAATAAGATGAAGACAGACCCAACCAGGGGTAAGACTGAACAGTACTGGAAGGGCATATGGGAGAAAGAGGCATCACATAACACCAATGCTTAGTGGTTGGTGGACTTGAGAGAGGACCACAGCCCTCTCCCAGAGCAGGACCCAGTAAACAACACAATGGGAGGCATCCAAGAAAGAGTCTCAGGGATGAAGAGCTGGACAGCACCTGGCCCTGATATGATCCACAGCAACTGGCTAAAGAAGCTAAGTGCACTCATGAACGCCTGGCAGCTCAGATGAACCAGCTGCTGAAAGATGAGACCCACCCAGAGTGGCTGACCCAAGGCCGGACGATCCTGATCATGAAGGACCCCCAGAAGGGAACAATTCCATCCAACTACCAGCCAATAACCTGCCTCTGCACGACATGGATGCTCCTGTCAGGTACCTTTGCTGCCAAGATAAGTAGGCATGTGGTTGAATACATGAGCTGGGATCTTACAGTCTCTAGAGACTGTAAGATCAGGAAGACCAACCTGTGTACTGCCTGGATTGACTACAAGAAAGCCTACGACTCAATGGCACATACAAGGATACTGGAGTGCTTGGAGCTATATAAGATCAACAGGACACCAAGAACCTTTATCAAGAACTCGATGGGGCTGTGGAAGACTACCCTGTAAGCCAATTCAAAGCCAATTGCCCAGGTTAGCATCAAGGGCGGCATATACCAAGGAGATGCCCCATCCCCCCTGCTGTTCTGCATTGGCCTGAACCCCCTCAGCCAGATCATCACAACGAGTGGCCTCGGATAACGGTTCAGAAATGGAAAAATGGAAAAACGATCAGCCACCTCCTCTACATGGATGACATCAAGCTGTATGCAAAGAATGAACGAGATATCGACTCACTGATCCACATCACTAGGGTCTACAGCAATGACATCAACATGTCATTCGGGCTAGACAAGTGTAGCCAAATGATATCAAAGAGAGGCAAGATGATCACAACTGAAGGGCTTGAACTACCAGAAGGTAACAAAGCCGATGTTCAGGACAGCTACAAATACCTAGGGATTCCACAGGTAAATGGGAATCATGAAGAGGCCGCAAGGAAGTCAGCCACAGCCAAATACCTACGTAGAGTGAGGCAGGTCCTGAGAAGTCAGCTGAATGATCAGAACAAGATCGGAGCCATCAACCCCTGAGGCTGTACACAAAGCGGAAAGAGGGAGGCAGAGGATTAGTGAGTGTCAGAGCCACTATCCAAGATGAATCAACCAAGATCCGGGAATACATCAGGAAGATGGTCCCCAATGATGACCTGCTAAATGAATTACTCAGGCAGCAGAAACCCAGTGAGGAGAAGGAAGATGAACAGAGACCATCACGGAGGGACAAGCCCCTGCACGGGATGTACCACCAACAGATAGAGGAAGTAGCTGATATCGAGAAGACATGCCAGTAGCTGGAGAAGGCTGGTCTCAGGGACAGTGCAGTGGAACTGATCATGGCAGCACAAGAACAGGCCTTCAACACAAGATCAATTCAGGCCGGAGTCTACCACACCAGACCCACCCAAGCTGCAGACTGTGCAAAGATACCCCTGAGATAGTGCAGTACATAACAGCAGGGTGCAAAATGCTGGCAGGTAAGGCATACTTGGAGCGTCACAGCGTCAAGTGGCTGGCATAGTATACAGACACATCTGTGCCGAGTATGGACTGGAGGTTCCAGGATCAAAGTGGGCAACACCTCCTAAAGTGTTTGAGAACGACCGAGCTAAGATCCTGTGGGACTTCCAGATCCAGACCGATAAGATGGTGGTGGCTAACCAATTGGATATCATGGTGGTCGAAAGGTGAGATAAGAAGGCGGTAGTGGTAGATGTCGCAATCCCAAGTGATACTAACATCAGGATGAAGGAACATGAGAAGCTCGAGAAATACCAAGGGCTGAAAGAGGAGCTGAAAAGGATGTGGGGAGTAAAGGCATCAGTGGTACCAGTGCTGATAGGAGCACTCGGGGCTGTAAGCCCCAAGCTGGGAGAGTGGCTCAAACAAATCCCAGGAATAACACCTGAGACCTCAGTCCAGAAGAGCGCAATCCTAGGAACAGCTAAGATCCTGCACAGGACCCTCAGGCTCCCAGGACTCTGGTAGAGGACTCGAGCTTGAAGGAAAATCAAAGACCGCCCACACAGGGCGAGTGGGGACCTTTTCTTTTTTTTTTTTTTTTTTCATAGATATGACACACATTATGACCTTGACTGTTCCTCCTTTTCTCGGGATATATCTGGTTCAAACATGTATGGCTGAACTACTCCAGTGTTAAAACTTGCTACTGTGCAGCATATACTAGGCTAGTTGAAAAGCCGGAAGATGACAGACCAGGTAAGCTCCAGCTCACTCTAGCTACAGGCGACAGCCAGAGAAGTAAGCTGAGATGGGTCGAGAATGAGGTAGCACATTCCTACTGTAAATCCGCACAACCTATGAGACAAAGGCCTAGAATTACATTCAAGTGATTTTAAGGCCATGACTGGATTTTGAATTACATTTATTTTCATTTGAAAAAAAATATATAATTTGCAAAATACAAATGAGTTTTTAATAGTTTGATATCTTGTTGAAAGTGATGTTTAGGGTTAAGACTTGGTTTAGAGGTTTGGTGAGGGTTAGACATTTAGTAACAATGGTTAGGGGTAGGGGATTGGGAATGTATTATGTCAATGAGAGTGAACATACAAGTACTAAGATGTCACTGTGTGTGAAACCCTCATATCAATTGAAGGTAAGCAATGGATTTTCAGGATGCTGTAAGTAAATATATATGCCTTGAAAGTACACAAATGGGTCCTTGTCAAACAATTACATTTTTTTTCTATTTTTTTTGTGGTTGTCAGCACAAATGACAGTACAATAAAAGTAGCTAAAGAATGATGTGTAATGTCTCCAACTTCACAATTTCATCAATAGAATGAAAAAATGTATTTAAATTTTGAAAAACAAGATAAAATAATGTTAATAATGAATACACATATGTTGTTATTGCTGTTGACTAGCCTATCAGTATGAACCAGCAACTTCGGAAAGGGATGATTGCATGAACTTTAAATTTTTATAGTCCCAAATAAGTTATTTTGTTTCATTCTCTCATGATCAAATTAGTAAAAATAAAGGTTACTGTGACCAGTGTGGTATAATAAGTGGAAATGAAGCATGTCTTGGGTTATGTGTTTTTATTTGTTTTTCAGCAGAAAAGTTGTATAGAGGACAAATTAGGTTATGGGGAGTCACAACCCTGATATTTTAGCTTTTGCTGACTGAATGTGTTCAGCCTTGCAGATGCAGATGCAGCAAGAAAGTACTTGTGGGGTGGAGTTTCTGATAAAGGTGGTTTCCTGTACTTGCTTCTTTCAGCAGTGGAGCGTATGTGTGTGCGTGGGTGTTTGACAGAGACAGAGCGATAGAGCTATTGAGGCTCAGCTAAACAGAAAGTGGAAAGATTCACAAAATCAACAGAGCACATCCTCTTGGTCATTTGGTGTGTATTTGTGTGTGTCCATGAACAGAGGTACATGTACGCGCTGATACTCTATGTATCAATTACCACTCAACTTCTTGTCTACTGTGTTTACAAAGAGCATGATGCAAATGGTTGCCTGGTCAATGACACTGAAAATAGACTGCCTCCTCCTGTCTCATTTTGCTCATCGGGCCTTATCTCTGCTACGACTGCCAACCGCTCATCTGCTAACAGGAAAGCGTGTGCTGTAGCTGCTATAATTACTTTGTTCAAAACTATGTAATACAACACTGACTCCAGAATAGTTGTCAGACTCAAAAAACACCTGTTTGGAATATTTCACATATAAAGAGATTCATTGGTATCAGGTGATGGTGTCATGGTTGGGTCTGAAAGGCTCAGTCATCAACAAACAAGGATATTCTCTTCTTTGTTAAACACATGATTGAGTAGTCCCCAAATATGTCCAATATACTATGTATTTTGAACTGTGATTGTTTTAATTAAAGATGACCTGAAAAACCTGCCATCTCAACACATTCTATGTTGCACTTATTTTTGACCTTTGGTTTTTAACTTGTTATTGTCTTTTATATTGTTGTAAAATGTCTTTGAAAAGAGCCACCATTAAAAATGGAGTCACACTTAGAGCCACACTCTGTCCAATCAAGGCAGGGTGTAGATTTGATCCAGCTGTCCTTATTTTACATCTTTGGGCATCACTTGTCATCAGCTGTCTTACTACCTGACTTTGATGATGTCCACATATTCTTACCTGGACACCATGTCCACATCCTCATTTAGTCCCATATCTTCACCATGACTCATGGTGCCGCATCAGCACATTGTTAATTGGGATGTGTTTGCAACACCTTTAAACATTATGAGATGTATGCTGGAAATTGTATGTATATATCTTCAGCAAAGGTTGGTTCCTGCTTACCATCATTTACACAGTACTTGTTTAAATGGCTAATTAATAGGGCAAAGGATCTCAGGGGAACCAACATACAGTAGCCCCCATAACCAGCTCTAAATTCCACTTTTCCACAAATCCTCACATTTTTGGGTGTTTCCAAGGCTTACAATGCTCACAAAGTAAAACAAACTTTGTCTGATCTTACACTTCTGGTGGTTCTGGTCTCCATGCCATTTTTTGGATAGGGATTATTTTCTTCCATCGTAGCTTCAAACATTACACTATCATCTATATTGTCAGCTGTGACCTCACTTTCTTTAAAATGTCTCTTCTGAATTGTGGTCATCTTTGACCTAGGGCCATCTGCCAACACAAACTCGCTAACTGGCGTGTCTGCTCTGATTTTCTGGATAATTTTTCTTGCTTTCTCAAAATATGCTATTATGTATTGATGTTCTGAAGCTTTACAAACTGGAGTGCTTTTCCCAAAAAGTTAATTCACTAGTCAACTAGTTTCAGTGAAAGTACTGTTGGAATTGGGTCTGCTCAAAACTTACAATGCATTTCAACAAAAAGTGCCCATTAAACAAATCCATATTCTTATGGTTAGTCATTTAAGGTGAATGATTAATGCTCTCATTTCGCCAGAAATCTTATAAAGTAAATCATCACATTCACTTGTACTTTGGCTGTTTCTTTGTTGAGTTTTATTGCAACCTGCTACTTCGAAAATTGTTATTTCTAACCCAGTCAGTCGTGTAGCTTGGTAAAATCCCAGACAAATTATTTTCCAAATGAAGACATATTAAACTTCATCCCTGAGACCATGTGATAAATTTAAGGTAAATAGATGTTAATTTATATAATGCCTTTCAAGTTTATCTAACCCTTAGCACACTTAATGATACCCATCTTAGCGGTCAACTGCTCACCACTGGATGACCACATCCACACTAGTGTTATGATAGAAAAGTCAATTGAATAAAGAAAAGGGGAGACAATGGTCTGTGCATATTACTGTTACCATTATTTTTGCATACTTAGTACTGCAAGTCCCAGAAGTTAAATAGTTGTATCTGAAGAAACATTACACAGGTTCATAGTCTAAATGATATCATTAGTACAGTAGACATTTTCAGACTCAGACAACACATAATGAATTAAAGTTGATAATGTAAGATTAACTTAGATTCAACATTATAGTTATTGCCAGTAAAACTTTATGCAGTTCAGCATCATTCACACACATCCAGACACCAATGGCATAGCTTTGGGAGCAATTTGGGGTTCAGAGTCTTGCACAACAACGCCTCAACATGTTGTACTATGGAGCAGGGATCTCAGGTGGATCACCTGTATTATAGACTGAGGTTGAGCCTTTAGCCTGGGAGACGGACAAGTGGAGCGGTAAAATGCGGGAGACCTCAAGCTGAAGGATACAAAGATGACCGCAGCAATCAGTGACTGCTGAGGCTTAGGCTCAGTGAATTCCTGCAGTTAAGCTTCTGAAGACAGCTGAAAATTTGACTAGGAGTCAGTGACGATAACTGTCTTAAGGCTGACTGTTCTGGTCTGGGAAATTTAGGCTGGATGTTGGATGGGAGGTCAACTGGGGTTCGGTATCAACAGATGTTATCCGTCCCAAAAAACTAGTGTTAGACTGTATCCGAGCCTAGAATGATTGTTGGTGTGTCCACCCTTTCATGTAAAAGACTTGTTCCACCTCAACTTCTGGTGAAGCAACAGATTCTCTAAAGAGACAGCCCTGACAGCAATGCAATTCTGCTTGTAAACTTTAGGTCCTGGTATTAATGTGGTTGTTACTTGTATCATTCCTGTAAATGCTATAGCAGACCAAAGAACCCCATCATGGTATCACCAAACCACAACAGTGGAACATCCCCTCCAGCCGGATGATGTGTCCTAGATGTGTACAATACATTACAATACATTTCGCGAAAATCATGGAACATGACAAAGACCCCAAAGACAAGTCCAAGTCTTTGTCAGGCTTTTTGGAGGCATCAAACCAACCTCATTCAGTATGGTTTTAATGTTCTGGCCGATCAGTGCATTTGCTTTCCATTAAATTTTACCAATTTACTATGATATGTAAAATAATGACAGAAACAAATTATTTGCATGTAAGTCTAGAGTATGTTACAGTAGGAAAAGTAATATAGAAATATATGAAATATAAAAGAAAATTCTAATAACAAATGGATATTTTCAGGGCAAAATCTAAGGAAGTGCAATGAAAGCTGAGTAAAGCAGCAGCAAAAGCGTATAGCCAATGGAGGTCCATTATGCCAGACTCCTTTTCAGCTGAAATCCAGAGTAATAACTGATTTTTTAAGTAGATAGTAAATAGATGCATGTTTAGATTTCATGCATTCAAATGGCTGTCTTTTTCTAGATCAAGTCCATCAACAATTATTGCAATTGATGGTAAAATTGTGAAGTGAAACACATGTATTCAAAAATGTCTGCTTGTGGTTTATATGCACATTAATGCAAGGCAGTGCAGTGTCATGCAATCCTTTTCAATTAATTTCAAGACGTTAGCTCTAGATATTGAAATAAATATTGACAATTCCTACTACAGGGAAGATGATGTTCTCTCAAAATCTCAATAAACAGGTTTTCTTACAACTCCAGGAGCAATGCCATTTTACCAGTCACCCTGCTCTTTGTTTTAGTTTGTTTTCACCTACAGAGTGTCTCCTCTACACATTAGCTGTCCTCTGACTCAGTAGTCTGGGCTGACTCCCTGACCATACATTTGCCTTGGATATCTCTTCCTCTCCCTCTCCCTCTCTCACCCTCTCTTTCTTGCTGTGGGGTTAGTGACAACAGGGGGAAATGGTGAGAACAGTGAGCCATAGCCTTTCCCAGCCACAACCCAGAAGATTGCTGTGGAGCAAGGGAGCCCATCTCTTGCCTCTGCACTGGCCCCTTGTCCTTTACTGATGTGGGAAAAGCCAGGGAGGGTGTCCCACTGAGTAGGCAGCCACTGCTGGCTCCAAACTTGTCACTACAGCCTTCTAAGCTAAGTCAAGAGTTGGCCCAACTCAAGCTGGTAAACTGATGATCTTGAGCATTGTATTGTTTTGTTTTTTTGGTTATGTTGTTACACCTTGCCATAGACAAAACAAAATGTGTCAAACATGCTGCTATGAGTGTCAGTGAGGTTTGAATACCACCAACGCGTTGTGCATTCTTGTTACCAATTAAAAAAGCTTTGTGTAAACATGCATTTACACAGTCATGAGAGGGCCCACCATAGCTCTGATATTTGTTTTTACAGCGATTCCCTGGTCTCTTTCTTTTAATGCCATTGCAACAAGAAAATCTTCGAATCATGACTTCTGACTCACACTTTAAGTTTAACGACTCTCATTACTGCATAGGAGCACTTCCAAAAACCATTGTCTGTCAACGTAGTTCACCACTGCATTCACAAAAGTTGAAACTGTACCATGCAAACCATTTATAAACCAGATCGATCTAGAAACACAGCCATGTCCTCTTAGCCCAAGTTTGCTTGAGATGGACTGTGCTGAAGTAGAAAACTGTCCTGTGGTCTGACACATCAAAATTTGAAAATCTTTTTGGAAATCATGGAAGCCGCACCCTCCAGGCTAACTATGAGGGGGACCATCCAGCGCAGTTAGAAAGCCAGAATCGGTGATGGTATGGGGGTGCATTACTGTACATGGCATGGGTAGCCTGCGCATATGTGAAGGCAAGTTTTAATGCAGATCAATGTATACAGGGTCTGAAGCAACATATGCTGGTAAGGAGATGACGTCTTTTTCAAAGAGGGCCTTTTTTGATTCAGTAACTTTGATTCATAAATAGTTCAGTATAAACAAGTGTAATATCAGTAATGATTTTGTTGACTTTAGTTGTTACGCAATTGCTAATAGTTATCTTAGGTGACAATGAGCAACTGGCTGTTGTAGCATTTGATTATTTGGGGGATGTATCCCTCAAAAATATTTTGTAATTTGGACTTTATATCAAGAGTAATTTTTTTGTTAATGCCCCATTTAAAATTTGTGAATTGCAGAAAATGTGCACAGACCAGTCTCTGTATATGGGAGCACTTACCTTTTCCCCATACCCCCTGTCCATCCCTTCCACCACTAGGTATAGCTTTGTATTTTTTTTTTTAAATCTTGTCATCTTTGTTTCATTGTTTCTTTGTCTCAGTAAAGTGATGGTCAGTTAGGGTCAGACCAGTTTGTTGGCTGATAATGAGAAAGAACTTGTCTTTTTTTTTTATTTCGTTTTTTTCCCTCTTTTGTTTGCCTCAATGTTTCATCTTGGATCTTATGAGATATATGGACTGTCAGATTTAGGGATGGGGTGGGAGGTGTTAGTGACGATTACTACATTGTGAGTGTGTGTGTGTGTGTGTGTGTGTGTGAGCATGGGGGAATGGTTTGCTGTAATAAAAGAAAGAATCTCTTGGCTCAAGTCATCATAAGACGTTGTTTCTTCAGTCACAGTGAGAGAAAAAGGGATGTGCACACACAACTTGTTGTTTTGATGTGGAAACAAAATGTCACAGTAGACATAATTAAGTTGCAAGCAAGTTAATGTAAATATAGGTGAATGTTATTGACTCAGTGGGTTTCCAGGCCATTTACTGCTTGTCTAAAAGTGGTGATGTTGTCCTTTGGTGAAGATTAAAGGAAATAACATTCTGCTGATCCCATCAAGTGGCACTTGGAAAGTTTTAAATTCTTCTTAATACCTGAAATTAATTTTCAACTTCAGTAGATATTGAGGAGAAGTGGAAAAAAACAGGACTTTGAGGACGTAAAAACAAAAACTATATAAATCAATAAATAAAAATTATAAAGTATAAACAGTATATATTATAAATTATGAATGAAATAGAAAAGTATGGAAAATAACCATATTCTAAACAAATTCTTTGACCTAACAAATACAGCTTCAGTCTGATACAGATGATAGTTGATATTTTGCAATCTTCTGATAAACACAGTGAAAAAGAAGAAAGAAGTGCAGAGCATGGTGGTTACACTCATGACGTCAATCTGCTGCACCTGTGTGGTGCCATGGAGTGCTGACTGAAGAACAGAACATGTCACTGGCATAGATGTTTTTTCACAGTTTCTGATGAAAAAAGCATGAGTGACATTTACAGTGCATGTTCTGCAAGAGTTCTAAGATGGGGGGAAACTAAATAGTATTAAATGTCCATGTTTAGTCGTTACATTTTAGAACTCCTTCTGCTCTCTTTTTCACAAAGTGAGTGACTTTAGATCAGTTAGGGACAAATTATCTGTTTTCCAGAATCACAGGCTTAATGGGTCTGTCCCCAAACACTTCAGTCTATTTCAAAGTGTTAATGGTCATCTTTGCCTTCTTGTGTATTCCTGACATCTGATAAAAATAAATGTACAGTACATTCACATTAACTTTAGTAGTAGAATCAGTGATCTACAACTAAGAGTATTTTATCCAAATTATATAAGAATTGCAATAGTTTTATCATAGCATA
>KV751336.1:2657293-2730015 GCA_001698575.1 Mola mola
GTCCTTAAATCCACAGGGTTACCCAGAAAATGTGAAACTGACACATTTTGAAGTATAAAACAAACACGAAGTCATTTTTATTACTGTAAACTTTGGTTTTCCCAAGATCGGTTCCACTCAAACTCAATTTGAAAATGTCTGACCCAGTATTCCCAGGCGGTGTCTGTTTTCTACCGCCTGCTTTTGTCCTCCAGCTCCTTTGGTCCCCTTTAGCTGCCAAACTGAAGCTTTGGAGTCAAAAACCATTTGCACTAGAGACTCAGACATAATATCTCTTGAGAGTGTCTCCCTGCTGTCTGATTTAGTTTTGCCCCACTGTGCCTACTATATGTCAGGAATTTGTGTAGTGGAAAAGAGTTGTTTTGCACAGATGAATCTTGAAACACAAACACTCTCTATCCAAGCTACTGCAGTGTTACACCCTGCATGGTCACACAACACTCAGCTAAACATGACTTGGCCAAACGGCTAAATTATATTTGGCAGAAATTAATTAGGTTTTATTGGCCAATTGTAGCACATTGTCCACTGGAACATGACCAGAATGACGGCTTTTTCACAATACAAAACTGATATTATCAGCTAAGGAAAGTTTAATTTTATGCTCCAACAAAGATCTAAATGACTGTATAAATGATCTGTACCATATAACTTGTCAATATAACTTGTCTATAATTGGCTTAGTCAACAAAAAAGGGAGTATATACTGTATATCACAAGCTTTCTGAAGCTGTCTGACACATTTTATTTTGAGCTACATACGCTTAGAGTGGCAATGCACATATGCTGATGCTTGCTTGATGCTAAGAGACAGCTCACGAAATTGAAAATGAAGTCCACAAATGGCTCCAAGAACCTCATCAGAGAAAGTTTGATTGTAATTCAAACTACAGAATATTTCCTTATTTCCAACTTCTCAAGGCGCAGTTCCCATCTATTTTGTAAAAAAAAAAAAAAAAATCAGTCTGAGCTCATTTGTGTAAGGCAATTACTCAGTCACCTCCTCTACAAGGTAAGCCAAAACAGAGCATGCAACATTTCATGAAGCACTTTGTCAGCCAGTTCTCATGACTCACTGTGAACACTGAGAAAGCAGCTGTTAAGATGTAGATTTTCACTGCTTCCTCTGTTGTACACTGAGTAACAAAAGAACCATATTCACTCCAATTTAAATGTTTTACTTTATGTTTTTTCTGCGATGGGTCCCGTGAGAAGTATCCAATTAAATCAACAGATACGGCTAAAAAAGTCTAAATTGTAATGCTAAAAGCTGATGAAGCTGAAAACTATTATCTCTAGAAGTTTTAAATTCATGGGATCAACAAACGCAATGACTATTATGATGACTACCAAAATACTTTTATACACTGAAGTGTGCAATGAGACCGCAACCCAAGAGTCTGGGTTGCGGAGTTAATGTGGAAATAAAGCTTTTTTTTTTCTTAACTACGCAGTTGCATAGGCTTTACAGCTGTCTTATGTATCCTGAGTATCTTTTGTTTTTTGTGTATCAGTTCTACATGTCCGTGAAAAGTAATACTAGGGGGCAGTGTACAGCCAGTGCCCGTAGAGAGTAAGCTTGTCAAAACATGGTGGAAAGTCCATAATTAAACACATCTTTATTGTCCACTGCACTTTGATATACACAGCTATGCTTGTCAAAGCAGCGAGTGAGGGATCAGTACCATAATATGAGAACCTGCAAAAAAATGATGGGAATTACTCTCAGACATCCATCTGTGCATGGCGAGAAATGGTTCACAAACAAACCTGGGGTTGTGCTGTTGGAATGTTTTGAAAGCTATCAGACATCTGACCTGGTTAGGTGCCACAATCATCGTTTAATTGATACATGCTGTAGTTCTGTGGTGTGCCATCTGCTGGTATCCTCCAGTATAGGCAAGTATGTGAGCAATTCACAGTTCAAGGCACACCTGGTGGTCTTTGTGAATGCATGTTTGAAAAGCAAGTAAATCTCCAACTTAAAGATTTTCTGACATGCAGTGCAGTACAGTATCACCAAATGTCGTGTGAACAACATGCCTATGCCTATGCCTTATCTTTTCCTTTTCATGTGTTATTAGACAGGAAGACCTCAAAATATTATTAAAATGAACAATATCTTACATACTCTTTATAGTAGATAATGTTAAGTTGAGAGAGAACAGACATGGAGGTCACTCATTAGGTAATAGTAAGGTTATAGTTAAAGAATATTTTTGTGTGGACACACGGAAACTTTCCGAAGGCACACTCACACTAGACCATCCTACCATCTCAAAGTTATGTTTGTTTGACAAGTGTGAGCATTCTGTACCGTGCTTAAGCGCAGTACACTTCCTTGGCCCTGGCACAGTTGGAAGGGATGTGCAGCAATATGGCATGGTTGCTCACGCGCAAGCACAATCACGCAATGTATGTAATGTGGACATGAAAATATAACTAAAAGTCTCCCTCTTCTCCTGCTGTCTCTAAAAAAACAATATCCACATTGCATAATCAATAAATCCATGAATGCGTGCGTGCGTGCTGTATCTGAAAAGACACCGCATACGCCACAACTCCAGTAAAGTTGCAGACATGTTCTCTCAACACAATGACGTATGTATAAAAGGTAACCTTTCTCAGGCGTGGTTGCACTGGGGGCATTGTGAGTGCAGGCCAGCGGGGGAGTGGAGAGGGGGTACTTTGGCACAGTACAAAGCAAATGGGCCAAGTGTGAGTTGAAAGGATTTCACACAATTGTGATAACGATAAATGTTTCAGTCTAATTTTTACATTTTTTTATATAATGAATAATTTCATGCAAAGCTATTAATTACATAAATATACTACACATCAATCTAAGTTTCTAGAAAACACAAATAAAGTGTTTTGCTTGAAAGAAAAACAGAGAAGAAAAGAAGAAGAACAAAAGAAATGAACAATTTCTAAACCGTAACAACAGCAAACTTTCAATACTCATGAAGTGGCACACTGAAGATTTATTTGCATGGTCCGACCCAGGATTACTTTTGGAGACCAGTCAAGACTACTACACTTTAAATTAGGTGTTGCCCAGCAGGAGCAGCACCACAGGAACGTAGGTCTTAAGGGTCAAAGGTCAATTGGAAGTTGGAATGAAGGCAACCACTAGAAATATCTTTATCTACTGTGGAGGCCCCAGTTGCTTCACTGGCAACATGTTTACGTTGTGGTTTTTGACACTAAAATATGTAGTATAATAGCAGTTATATCAATTCAAAAACATTCTGTAAGCTTGATGGTGTTTAATCATAATGATAATATAGGTAGCATGTTATTTCTCCAATTGCTGTCTATGAGAGATGTTTACATTTATTCAGGGTTAGCCTTTTCAGTTTGGTCAAGCTGTTAAGAACTGTTTGCAATGACTCCCAAATTTCATATGACCAACCTCATAACCTCCAAATGATTTGTTCCTGGATTGTTTAGCCATGAAAGCCAAAGCCTATTAAGCAATGTGCTTGGCAGAAAAATAAAACAAAACAAAACAAAAAATTAAAAAAAAAAACTGAGTCAACATTAAGGATAACAGAGAGCTACAAGAAGTGGAGTTACTGCTGCTTGCATTGTGTGTTTCTCTTTGCCCACAGTGAATCAGCATGCTTATTTCTGAATATCTGTGGAAAGTACCTGCTATAATAAGCAGGATTTTCATCGCTGTGTTGACGTGTTGTAGTTCAAAGCCAGGCAATGGGTGGAATAACCACAAGCCTTGAAAGAAAGTATGTGAAAATATTTTTCTCTTTATGTCACTTTGGCCTCTTTGCTTCCAATCAATTCAGCCAAATCGTATTCATGAATTGAGTAATGAGTAGAGATTTATCATCCTTCAAGGTCATATGTTTATAACTTCAAGCATTTTATGTCTAACATGTGTAATGGAAAAAAAACAAACAACAACAAAAAACTAGTTCAAACAGCAGATACGATTGAAACTGTAGAAACATGTACATAAGGGATATTGAATGACACTTAAAATATAACATTTCTTGATGGTTTCAACAAGAAGCTGTAGGAAAAATGTTGCCTGATCTAAGTGTGTGTGCGTGTGTGTGTGTGTGTGTGTGTGTGCATATCCCAGACAGCAGGGAAAAAGAGAAGCAGTCTTTTCACTAACATTGATTTGAAGCAGATGTTGGCGAAGGCCAAGACAGGGGAGAAAATGTTTCGGAAAATTCTCAGGGTTCAGTCCTGTCTTTCTGGGCCCTGGCTCAGACGGCCAATCGCTGCACAGCACCCGCTGTTTGTGGGGGTGAGAGAAGCATTCTTATTGGATGGAGATTGAAACGTGGGCGTTGGGAGCAGATGTCCTGGGAAAGTTTCTGAATCCCAGTCGACTCACAGTAAAAGAAAAGCGAAAAACATTTGCTTGCTCAACTGGACATTGACCAAAGCTTGTTGTAAGCCAGCTGAACTCCCTCTCCCACCCTCTTTCGTAGCGCCTTTGCAAACACTGTCACAATCTCACATCTCTTTAAGCACTAGCATTGTATTTGGAGCTGAAAATTTCAAATGAAATGTTGAAATAGTCAAATACCTCAAAAAAAAAGCCTAAACTTGATATGGGTAGGGATATTAATTCTTTAGGAGACATTTCTTCTTCATTATTCTTCCACATTGGTGGTGTTTTTGGATACATATTGTACTCCTTTTATTTCAACTTATGTTCTCTACCATTTTTACTCAGGTTTTCATTTGCTTTCATCCTCTATTTGATTCAGATCATTCAGAGAGCCAAGAGGTTTAAGGGCAACCTACACATAATCTTGTGAAAGGGAAAGAAATCTGACTTAAAGACCTCTACCTTTTCTTATGTCTTCTTTCATCTCATTTGGAAACTGCACTTAAAATGAATACAGTTGAGTGCTTCCACACTGTTTCCATCTCCCACTACTCACCTTCCATCCCTCCATACCTCTTCTCCTTTGCTCCTTTTCATCACCTAACCTTCACCCTCCTGTATTCAGCCTTCCATTCCGTTTCTCAGCTTCTTTCGTCCTTAAACCTCTTCTTCTCTGCTTTCACCTCTCCCACCACCCCCATCATCAGCACCCTTATTCAGTCACAGTCTAGTTCACACAGAGCCTCACCTGCACACAAAGCCCCATCTCACACTTTTATTGTGCCAGTATATTGCCTATTCACAGCAATAGCACAGCACGAATCAATCATCTTTCCTAATGGAAAGTCCACATTAACATAAGAGGACACCCCATTTCCGTCCCAGAATGCCAGGTCGACTGGTACCTGAGCTTCAGCCAATGCAGATCCAGGGTCCTCGGGCACTTTCATTTCAGGTGGGATAGCAAGGTGAGGCCGTTGGGTCCAGGGGCAGCACTGGGAGTCAATGGTGTATTAACTGAGGAAGCAACACTAGCAATAAAAATGCAAATTACCAGCCGAAACAGGCATTAGCCTGGATCTGCCCTTCATAAGCTTGGATAATGTAGTCACCACACCTGCCAAGACATGTGGTTCAACACATCTCAGACACAACAATAAAATAGAGGAGAGGTGGGGAGGAACGGGAGAAATAAGGGCTGAGTGAGAAACCTTCAAGATCGTAGGTGCTAAAGCCAATGAACATGCTGATTATCTGCAACGGTTTGCAAAAATAGCCTTTAATGTTTATTCAATTGAATTTTAAGTTAAGTAAGAGACTAATCCTGCTCCACCAAATACAGTAATCCAGCTGTTTCCCAGCAACTCATGTGCCTGATAACAATTGTCTGATATCTATGAAGTAAAGAAAGCCAAGACTTTTTGTGCTCAATTAAAGTGTCTCCGCAGTCACTCATGTTATAGAAAAAGCTCTAAGATAGCTTTAAGTTTTTCGATTCTTCAATTCTGTCACATACTCTATCATGTAATGATAGGCTTGCGCACGCTGATGTATGTTCACGTGTTGGTTCCTCTGATCAGTTTAATTCTAATTTGTTTTTGATGCGAAAAAACAAAATGTCATGAATGGCAACTGAGCGCTGGTCATGCTTGGGGGACCTCAATACTGCTTCCTTGCTCCAAAGGGCATCACCGGTACAAGGTGGCAGCGCACATGTACCAGATATTATGTCCTAATTTTTTTACAAGAACGTTCCTCCATCCATCCATCCATTGATATTCTATCAGTGTTTATAATATATAAGGTTGCAGAGGGCTGCAGATTATCCCAGCCTATCATTTGAGTGAAGGTGGGGTACACCTGGAGAGGTTGCCAGTTCATGATAGGGCTGACATAGAGACAAACAACTTTGCATTCTCACACTCACACCTAGAGACAATTTAGTGCTATCAGTTAACCTAACTTGCATGTCTTTGGACAGTGGAAGGAAGGAAGCTAGAGACCACGATGCCTATCTGCTATCTCTCTCTGTCCATGAGAAGGGTCATATTTGACAAGACATGGTAGATGTAACTCTGATTATGTTTGTCCCCGGACACCGGTGGAAGTCCGTAGTGGCCCAAGTTATCCCAACATCCCATCAATAGGACATGGGGAATACATCCCTATGCAAGTGCGTTATTAGTTGGACCATCAGGGCCCACAGGGACACACTGCTCATATTTCACAGCTCCTCTGCGTAATGGAACTACTGAGTTGGTCTGTTGAGCGTCACAGAGTTTAACTCTCTGAGAATAGATGGGTTTTTTTAATGCAGTAAAGACAGATATGGATGCGTTTCATGCTAATCATAGCAAATAGCCATTACGTCTTAGATCCAGAGAATGCGTAGACATCCACTTACTGTAAGAAGCTGACAGGTTTTTAATATTTAGTCTTGATTAGGCTAAATATTGTCCAATGTTAGTCCAATGTTACAGTCAATGATTGTACAGCAAAAAAGGACAAAAATAAAAAGCTATAACTATTTATTTAGAACCAAAAGGTTCTTCAGACTTAAATTCAGAATCATTACACGATAAATTCTGCACTAATGTAATCATGCTTAGAGAGTTGTTGTGTATATAGACCATACTTTCATTGCAACACAAATTTTCTCTGATATGATTCATCAGCTCTGTGAAATATGTTTACGAGACAAGATTTTGTAAATCTTACAAATTACTTTCAGGACAAGATACTTGGTAATGCCATATTTTTATTTGCTAAAACTAATTCTGTCATCTGGGACAGCTGTCTATTGTATCATTTGAATGTTATGCTACTAATTATGCTTTGATCCAAGACAAAGGATGTCTTATCTGCATGTCTGTAAGGTACACAAAAAAAAAACAACTTGTGCAATTGTGGTAAAATATTAAAATGGTTTAACACGAGTTGGGGCATGATAAAAGGTTAGTAGTTGAACCTTTTTCTATGTTCTAAAAGACACAGATAGAGGTTTCTCTACTGTTGTGGTCTTTTCTTTCATACGTTCCCACTTGGGTTGTTCCTAAAACACATATTGTTTTAACTCAGAACCCTTATTTTATTTATCACACATGATAAGAGTACAGAAGAGTGCAATTCGACCTATAAACATCTAAAAAGTGCTTGGTAAAGCAAACATATGATTTTTTCCCAATGCCCCAGTTGTACAAATGAAACTTCAAAAGTAGTTTACATTAAAATGCAACCATCAATTTTTCCTGTAATGACACTATATACTCATAATCGTGAAAATTTTAGAGTGGCACTGGAGATTACGAAATGGCTAAGAACCATATGTGGCATGGAATTCATTCCCCTGTTAATATAAGATAATGGGTTCAGTTTAAAATGGCTTCTTTACCAACTTGGACAAGCCCACAGACATGCAGATTAAATACATATCCTATGTATAAGTGTCATCTGCAAGCACAAAATCCATTTCAATGTTACATACTGAAAAAATTAATCTGGAGGACAGCTTTGATGACTTATTGATTCCACCTAATAAATACATGCCACACTCCCCAAAATGGCCAGTATTTACAAACATCTTGGTGACAGTAATGCATCATTTAATCTCTCTTGCTGTCTGTTTCAGTCATGCTAAGACTCCATGCAGGAGAACCTTAACATAAATATTTAGGTTTGAAATCTGACAAATAGCTCACATTCCAGTGT
Organism: Mola mola; assembly: GCA_001698575.1. Lineage (NCBI taxonomy): Eukaryota > Metazoa > Chordata > Actinopteri > Tetraodontiformes > Molidae > Mola > Mola mola. The sequence goes on from KV751336.1 coordinate 2,665,368, forward strand.
CAGAGAGCTGTGAGAGCTGCTCCCAGAAATGGTAGAAATCATCTGTGCAACTGCAAGCTGTGACAGTTCATATGTACTGCATCTTCCTATTTTCTTTATTTCTTTTTATCTCTTGTCCCATTTAAACACCGTGTTAAATCAATGGAGGCCTCTATGAATATGGCAGAGATGGGGAAAAAATGTATGGCTGCAGGAGCTTTGTGTCTCTGATTGTATGTGTAGTATCATAACAGTTCGGATTCTTCTTTTTTTCTTGTTCCATGAATGCTGGACCTGTGCTGTCCTCTCAAGTATTTCAAAACCTGCCTAGCGATCTGCTCTGGATCATCAGCCATTAGAACAAGAGAGGTAAAATCAAAGGAGAGACACCTGCCCTCTGCCAAGAACACCACTGTCAGGTCCAACAGGAAAATATGGGTTTCACTTGACAGAAAACAGCTCTATTTTGTTTGCATTGGGGTGACATGTGAAGTATGTAAAACGAGCCCTGTATACAAATTCTGTTCCACATTATTTATACAGTATTATCTTTCTGTGATCATCATCACTTTTAAATTGCAAAATATCCTATTTGTCATGTATGCAAGTTTGTTACAAATTAAATCTGCAGTGAAAAACTGAAAAAAAAAAAAAAACAAAGAAAAAATTGCCTGCTGGGTCTGTGCTTTGGCCTCAGACTGCTGTTGCAGGGCCAAACAGCTGTGCTGCTCTGGGCAGCAGGCCATGGCCCTTTATGTTTTCTATCTACAGAGGAATTTATATGAGCCCGGAGTTACAAGCACATGAATAGACGCCAGTGTGCTCATTCTCTTTTGACATCACCTCATCAGTGGGGGTGGGACGCACTCATTAAAAATGGGACTCACGTGTGCCGGCAAGGGTTCCAAAAGGAACCCAGCTCCCCTTTGAAGGACCAAAGAGTGGTGATTTAAACAATAGATAGATTTGTTAGTGCCACTGAGTGACTTAGACTATTTCAGAATCAATGCTATCTATTTCTTTTCTGTTCTATAGATCATATTTTTTCCATGTCAAGAATTAGACCACAGACCTTTCATTTGGTGAAATGGCGCCCTTCCTTCTGATGAGATGTTTAAATGCAGTGTGAAACCTATGAGTCATTAATTTTAACACTGTGTTCTTTATGGATGGAATATTTCTGCCAATAAATGATTCCGCTTTTTGATGGGAACCCCATTCTATAATGCATGAATTGTACTAAGTATAGCAAAAGTAATGCAGTGTTATGAAAGTATATAGCTCTATAATAGCGCTAATTAAAATGTAGTGAAATATAATAATTTATGTAAATGAGTTAAAACAGTAGCATCACTCACAAATATGAAATCTTTTTTCACATATATTTTATAACATTTTGAAGTACAATAAGCACATTTTAGAAATAGAAGCTACAGTTTATAAAACCTTTCCAGCAGAAATCATTGATGGGCCAGCATCAGCCTTTTTTCTATAGCATACAGGTCCATTTTCTGTATAAAATAAAATATTTTTTTTAACAAAACAAAGAAATCGCTACATTATTTTGTCCTGCACTTCCTTTAAAGTCCCATGAAAGCACCAGCTGTCTGCGTTTCTTGTCTTTTATAAAATATAAATTACTGAAAAATATTCAAATGTTTGTGAACTAAATACAATAAAAATGATCTCATAACAAAAATACGGAGACACTATAAAATGTACAAAAAAACAACATCCAAAACAACAACAAAAAAGGTTTTCCTTCTGAATTCAATCTGAGATATGCATATGCCGCAAACGACTGATGTGTACACACTTCCTCGATTATGGTTCATTAATGTAAGACCTGGAGTACATTTTAATCCGTGACATTCAACAACACTTTCCGGACAAATCTGTTTAACATTTTAGGTAACAGAATGTTTTCTATAGCACAAACAACCTTGGGTGGGGGAAAAAAATAACACTTTTTCCAGGGCATTGAGTCATTTTGGTTCTGTTTAAAACTCTGTAAAGCTCTTTCAAACATAAAACAATGACATTAGAAGAAGAATCTAAACAAAAACAAAAAACAAACAGTGTTTTGAAACGTTAACATATACAGGCAAAAAACAATCAAAAGTACAGTGCAGCTTGTTACTAATTGTTGGATTTGGTATCAGATGATGAGTGTGGGCAATGGTGTGCGAGTCAGTGCTCCATGCCAATTGAACAGGATATATGAGATAACTTCACAGCATCTCTTTTCAACACTCAAAGGGAAGCCCAGATCAGCAAAGGAAATTATTTTTGTCCTAAAGCTGTGTGCTTTCCAAAAGCATTAACAAATCATCAAAGGAAAGTCAACAATTTTCAAAAATGTCAGAATTCTTGTCCCTGTCTTACAACTCTGTGGATGATACCCGAAGCACCGTAGCCAAAGACCTCACATGGGTTTTGGTTATTATTCCTGCTTTATCGCTTGCTTATTTGTGTAATCCTCATCTCAATAAAGCATTATGAAATACAATCTGTACAAACAGACATCTTATAAGCTATTTTCATCTATCTGGGTAACATTCAGCCACTGTAAACAATAGGATGATGTTCTGCTTTGGCATTTCCCACAAGGCCAGTGTGTAGCCACTGTTCCCAAGGTTGGGAGAAAACTGCTCTCAATTTGCTCAACTTTAAGCAGTAAATCTGTAACTTATGTCTTCTGAGCAAAATGAAATACAAATGCGGATGCAATCACACATACTATGAACTGAACATAACACAAGATCAACAACTCATCAATAAAACAACACAACATCTGCAACTAGTCCTAAATATCTGTGTTTGTTTTGAGGTTTCAGCTAAAAGCTCCATCCAACCAGCTACACAACCCATGCAAAGCAAACCTCCAAGGAGCGCTAACATCTCAACACGTCTGTCAGGTCTCACAAGTGAAAATCACCTGGAGGATCCACAGATTTCTTTCAGTCACCTTCATTTACCCAGTTACAACTTCCAGTTCTCTCTGGTCAACAGTTTATCTTTTCTTTTGTTGTTGATGTTAAATATCCATTTTTCCTACGTTGTACCTTTACAGCCGCCTCCCTATGACAAGGTGTGCCACACATCAAGAAGTAAAATCTGACACTCTTAGGATTTAATAGAATCACTCTTTAAATTATTTGGCTTGTGATTTATTGTTTGGAAAGACAAATGAGACTTTTCAAACACCAACATGGACAGCAGACAAACATGTTTTGTATCTAATCTGAACGTTTAACAACTCCTACAAAACCCCACATAAGATTGTCTACAGTTTGCTAATACTGATGGCATACTGTATGCAAATAATTGCAAAAGTTTCAGTCACAATAGGTCTCTCTAACAAGGTGTTAAAGATGTACGTAAAGGAGAGAGAGCATCAGTTTCAAAAACAACGGATACTTTCAGTCGTCTGTCTGTAAGACACTCTGGGTATGAGTAATGTCACCAGGTCCTCACACCCTGCAAAGCATTGGGCCGTTGTCTATAGTATTATCTGATAACAAATCGCCATATTTCAGCGAATGCCTCCTTGGAGAGTGGAACCTGGAAGCTAACAAATTTTCCACTCGAATACCTTTACTGACAAGACAAGAAAAACACCAATTCCTACATGTGCCTGCTAGGTTTGCACTGGGTGTTCTGAATATTGTTTAGTTAATACTGGCACAATCATACGCTTCTCAGACAACTAACTAGATAAAACACTTTTTGGTCCAAGCTGAAAAATTCCCTCTTTTAATAAGATATTACACTTTTCTTAGTTTTCTTTTTTTGGCAAGCTTTTGCCTAAACAGGAATTTTTCAACCAACTATCTGTTTACCCCAACAGTGAAATGAATCTTTTTGAGTTTGCTCTTTTTCTCGGGTCTCTCAGACTTTCTGTCTGTTCTCTCAGTCTCCCCACTGTGCTACTTAAGCAGAACAGAACCTGAACTCTACCTCATATGCATTGAGCTGCTAAGTATTACCAGCACGTATCACACATACACACTCGTTCACACACTCACATCAAATGCAACAGGGTATGAATAAAGGCTTTCCACATTTATGACTTCTTTTAAAAACATGGTCTGAGAGACAGGAGCTTGAAGTTGACAAAAACCACAATTTGTCATTTTAAAAAAAAAAAAAACAAAAACACATTTTGGTTCCCCCCAATAAACAGTTCACTGATTCTATCCAACAGTTAAGACCACTTTACAAGCCACAGTCCAAATGGCTCCACATTCACTTCCTCATTCTTTTTTCACTCGTCTGTATCTGGCTTTACATCCAACATTGCATGGAGCTCCTCCGGAGTGTACCCCAGCAGGCTTTTTAAGTCACATACAAAGCGGTAGACATAGCGTTTGCCCGATGTCTTGTGGATGATATTCTTGTCGTAGTAGTAGCGTAGGCCACGGCTCAACTTCTCATAGTTCATCTTAGGCTTGTTTTTCCTCTTTCCCCACCTCCGAGCAACCTAAAAAAAAAAAAAAAACAAATAAAAAGAAAACTGAAAAAACACTACTGATGCAAAACCAGAACACATTAACACTTCCAAAAGAAAGAAAATATATAAAAAAAAACAAACGATGCAGCCAAATGAGGCATGCACTTTTTTTTTTTCCTTTTTAGCAAAGTATGAAGACATCTTGTTCATCTGGCTAACTACTCAGGACCTCCCAGCATGTGTAACAGTGACCTGCGGGGTTAAGACCTCTCACCTCATCTGGGTCAGAGAGTTTGAATTCCCAGCCATCCCCTGTCCAGCTGATGAAGGACTGGCATGACTTGTCAGTCAGCAGCTCCAGAAGGAACTGCCACAGCTGGATGGGGCCACTGCCTGCAAAACAGATGGAAGAGAAGGTGCATGTTTCAAAACAAAGCGATTTACCCACTGCTGTTGGTGTGGACACTGCGTGGCTTTCGTATGACCTTCAGACTCTAAAATACTGCTTTATATATAAAACCACTTTGCATTTATGTATATATTTTTGGCAAAATGAGTGATAAAGAGTGGTGAAACACATTTTTAAAATATTTCCCAGTCCATGAGTTTATGATGCAAAATCTGCATACTGTAATACTATTCAAGGATAAGAAGACATTAAATAAAAAAATAAATAGAAACCCGCAAGAGTGAAAAAAATGAGAATATGCATGTTAAATATTCAGAGCAGTTATTCACTTGTGTCTGAAGTGAGACAAAGTAAACCCTCTAATCTGGATCAGACTGAAGTACAGCAGTGGAACTAAATGTCCTCTAAATACAACAGTACCATTCATCCTGCCTTCCCTTGTCTGCTCGTTGCAGTATGTGAACTAGAGTCTGCACGAGTTCCACACTGGTGAAATCACTAGTTTAAAATAAGAGGGGCTGCCTTTATGCTTTGACACAGTACTTGATTGCAGACTGTGTGTGTAAGGGAGAGAAAGAGACATGAAGCCGTCATCTGTAATCTTGTGACATACTGCATATATTGCAGACTATTACATAAATGAGTTAAGAAATTGAAATCCACTTCCCTGATACAACTCGTGCAAACAAAAAAGGAGAGAAAGTAGAACAAAGATAACCAAAAGAAAGCTGCTCCTGACTCTGAACTAGATTCAGTGCAGTACATTTTGATCTTGTGGTTTCCCTGCATTTACTCTAACCCTTCCACTTTTTCAGGCACACATGCAGAAATCACACCTGCCCATGCTGCAACACCGCCTCAGCAAAAACTAAAGCTAAGCAAAAAGTCACCTCAAGTCTCTCGAGTGCCTCAGAAAAACCAAGTGACATATAACACAAACCAAAGCTTTGAGGGAACAGGCACATGGGCTGAAACGGTGCTCAAGAGCAAGCTCACTTCGCTCCTTCTTGGATCAGAGAAGGTGAATGACAACAGCTGCCCTGATTTTGGAAAATAAGCGGAAGCACAACACTGGCTGTCTTTCAAGCAGATGGCTTTGAGTCACATTCCAAAAGTCTGCTACTGTAACAATGAGCCCACTTAAGAGTGATACAGTGGCCATTTAACAGCCCCCTGCCCTCTCACGCCAGAGAGCAGGCGACCCTTTGACAAAAAACAGTTTCCAAAAATATGCCTCCATGCACAATGGGCCTCATTGAAAAGGCGCACCGTGAGGCAAAAGGGTGACTAGAATTCACAGCAATGTTAATTCCTAACCCAAGAGCATATCCAGCTATGGGATGAAAGATAGTGATTATGGCTGTGGCTATTTTTTTGTAATTATAATATAAACAGGTAAAATATAACAACTCAAATATATTCCAAGTCATGATTTTCATATTTCAAAAAGGTGCAACCAGCAGACGTGTGATGTTTTACCTGATAAAATACATGAATTATCAATATTACGAAGCTTTACAACTTGACTAAAACTTTAAGTGAAGCAAATATATGGGTATTTAGGTGTTTGTGCTTGTGAGGCAGGAAGACAGGATAGAGGAGCAAAGCAAAGTATCGTAACACTTGAAAGTTGGTAATGCTGTAAAGCTGCCTGTTATTGCTATAGACAGATGTGTAAATGGCAAATTGTCACAGGAAACCACAAAGATGACAACTGGAGCTTCACTTATCTCTGTGCAGCCTTATCAGACTCCCTGTCCACACTACAAGTGTCACCTGCCACCCTGTGACTGGGACAGGAAGCCAAGCAAAGCAAGCTGTCGTAAACAACGATTTGGAATTTTACAGAAGCCTGTGTCTTCATTTAGAGGTCTAATTGATTTATTTTTTCTTTCTGGGGAGAGGCTTTTCCTCTTTCGCTCACTTTATTCCTCTACTTCTCTTCATCCTCTCCATCCACCCATACACATACATACATGAGAACAAACACAAATGTGCACTCCAAGAAATGCCTCACTTAATCTACTCATTCTAATGAAACCTTGGACCAGAGCCGACTGTTTGACATTTTTCCCTTTCAAGAAAATTGGGGTATTTCAGTGCGATATATACATTATTTTTGTATACTGCATTTGGCATTAAAAGCTCACCACTAACCACCACACATGAGCTCTTTGGCGTCATCTGTCACGACATAACAATTGAAACGTTGCAGAAACTTGAAGAGTTAAAACCGAAGAGAATGTTGTGAAGATGTTTCCACGTACTTATTTTCACATTTTACATTGATATTATACTGATGCTTGTTTAGGCAAATTACACAACATACAGATGTTATCAACATTGTTTGTTTAGCTTATCTGCTCACTAGATCAGCTTATACATCATATACGGTATATGTATTACTTTTAGCGTCTTGGTAAATTTTTCACAAATGGAGTGCAGGGAGCAACACAGTCACTAATGGTTACCAGAGGGGCTTTTAGACCAGTGTAGAGCTCATTATTTGATTATATATACATTAAGACATCTTTTCCAGATCATTAGGAATGAATGACTCATTGTTCTGACTGCAGCATTTGAGCTAATAGCCATACAGATGACCAATTAATGTTGTGCATACCAACTTGCCATCTGGGGCAGTCTGTTGATGTCTGATGTATGCGTCTCACTAATGCTGAGACATTTGCTTGGATTTCCCCTTTTGCCATTGCTGTCTATTTCACAGCCTTGTGACTTTAATTTCAATAAGGCTGAAAAAGTCCCAAAAACATCAGTTGTAAGAGGCAATTCAGCATCAATACTGGAACTCTTCGTTATATACAGCATTTTAATTGAAGTTTCTACTCTTGATCACAAAGATTTATATTACATGTATATTTCTTATGCAGAGCATGATGTAAAGGTTAAATGCATTAAAAGGACAGTGCACCGAAGATCAAAAATACATATGTTTCATCTTTCCTGTAGTGCCAGTTATCCATCTACTAGTAGAATTTTGTGGCGATATCGGCTATAGAGATTTCTGCATTCTCACCAATGTAATAGAACTAGATGGAACTCTGCTTGTGGGGCTCAAAGTGCACCAAAGTCATGACCCAGTTAGTTAAGATACAGACCTTGTTGTGAGCAGCTTAACGTCACAGATGATAGGGCTGTGGTCATAACAGGATTACATCTAAACATTCATGGTGACTTCCTTGGCCAACATGCAAAGTTAGCTAGCTAAGTTAGCTTAGTTGGCTAGCCTCTCATTGTAGAGTAAGCATACATCCAGTTGCTCCATCAAACCACTCACGAAAAGGTCTGTAGATTACGTTTACTAATCAGCTCATGATTTATGAGGAAAAACAATATTGTTGCTTTTTTAATTTGAACAAAACAAACAAGGTGCCATCTAATTAAATTATAATGAAGATAAAGTAGTAACTGAACAACTCACACCAAAACAATCTAAATAGATAAATAGCAATACTGGTGCGACACTACAGGACAAATGTTTTCGTTTATTATAGTTTGGGAGTGAACAATCCCTTTAATACAATATTTAAAAATAGGAGGCAGTTCACTCAAAACAAATGAAGAAACGGTTTCCTATTTTCTTCGTTCATATATTTTTAAAAGTCGCATTTATGGCTTACTGTTAACGCATATCTATTAAAAGTAGCAACAGCAGTTGTTTCTTCATGCAGCTTTTCTTAGACTAAAAACCATGACTGACAGAATACAATAGTGTGTTTGTTTTGACGAGATCGTCCATATCTCCACATCTTACCGAACCCGGAGAACATGTAGAAACTAGCTCTTTGAGAACGTACAAGTATGAAAGTGGCTCAGAAGATCAAGAGATAATTCTACTCTTGTATGCAAGGGCAAGCATAATTTCTACATTTCACCAGCGTTGCCAGGACGACCTGGAAAAAAACAGGTTGAGATGCGGGCTGCAGATAACAAATAGATGAGAAGTGAAGAGAGAAAAAAAATGAGAGCGAGAGAGAAAGAAGAAAAATAAGAAGGAAAAAGCAAAATCTCTTCTGTTTTCTTGTAATGTGCAGGACTTGGGCTGTCAGGGTAAAAAGTGTTGTTTGTGTTGTGTAATGTTTTGTTTTTTTAAGCCACTGCGACATTTGGCTTTTGCAGAGCATCAACAAGGGTTTCATCCCTATGGCTGGTGGCAGGAACCAAAGTTTGCACCTTTTTGAGAATCTTTCATGCAAAACACCTTCTGGTTTTATTTGCACAGAGGCATTCTGTATAAAAGATTTGTGGGGATTTTTGTTTTTACCTTCTCTGACACTGAAAGTAATCTTGTATCCTAGAAATAATTTTTTTTAAATATTCAAAAGTGAATCAAATTTAAAAAAGCTCCTTTATTGCTGTTTCAAGGCTGTCACTTGCATATGCAGTATTAAGTTAAATATGAAACAATTATAGATAATATACAAATAAAACGAAATATTTAAATGGATGAATTCCAGTATGACACAGCCATGTGACTGTGCATGCTGGCTAAGATACTGGCAAACCTAAATAAGACAGAGCTATGATTAATGTCACTGGCTAACATTTTAAGACAGTCTGTAAAATGCTGTAGCACTTTTCAATGTTCTCAAATTATAATGTAAAAACCAGGGTGTGGAAATTATTCTTACCTGTGTATCCTGCCAGTGCTGCTGCTGGAATGACAGGTTTATCCTTGCTGAGGTCCGAGCGCTCCCTCACATAGTCTTTGAAGGTGCCCTTGGGTTTGTGGCCATGCAAGGCAGTGGGGTAGTCTTCTGAGTCGAAGCTGTCATATGATGGTACTCGCTGTAGGCTGTTGAATGAAGACTGGCTGCTCCATGACTGGGTAAGTCGGTCACAGCTTTCAAAGCTCTCGATGCTCTCAAAGGAGTCCTGGCCACCAAGCTTGCCTGGAAGAAGAGGATTGCAAATCTTTAATTACTCTTTTTTTCCTACAGAAAACACATTTCTATGAGTTAAATTAAATTTTTCAGAGGTGGTACCATTTAAATTTTCATTTGACAAGGAAGCAACATTTATTAACAGTGACACAAAGAACTACTTAGCAATCAATTATGCTCATTGTCACTAAACTACATTGTTCCACGTCCCACTCCATTTCATCTCTTATTTCCCTTTCACAACCACCATTTGGATTTGATTTTAAATGGATGATGATCACACAAATTGCCTTGCCATTTCTGGCCTTGGGGAAAGATAAGAGGAATCTTTCAATAGTGAGCCATTACCAAGTGACAGATAACGCAGCTCCTTGAATGATACCGAAATCTGCAACTGCTTAAATTGAAGCCACATGTGGATATCAGGGAGGCTACAAAAATACTTTCCTGTGTTTGGGGAAACACAATGCTCCAAAGCTTTGTATTTTGTCATGCATGGGGATTGGATCTCATACCCTGAAGGTAAATACTTTAAGCACTGGCTTGTATACTGTACATGGCACATACTATTCATTTATACAGCTGAGGAACTGTGAGAAGAAAATCAGGGCTCTATCGCTCTGAATGTAAACTGTGCTGCTAATTCCTCTGTAAACTACCGCTGGGAGAGAAAACAAGGCCGTACATTCAGAAAAGCAAACAGTTTCTTGAGAAAAGCCCACGCTTGCTATAGCTGAGGATGACACCTCTATCTGTTTACCCAGAAAGTCTGGTCGAGGGAAGGAGAGAGAGAAAAAATTCTTGAAGGTTACACCACTAGAACTGTTTTACATAAAGGACAGACAGCAAGAGAAGACGTTGCGGCTTCGGTTCATGTATTGCTCTGACAAAAACAACAGGGTTTTCTTTTTCTTAATTTTTCTCCCCGCCTGATCTCCGGAGTATGAGACGGGTTTGCTCAAACCACAAGCCAGCCAAAAGGCCTGCTTTTCTTCTTTTCTAATACATGCACACTGATTTGGCATGAAAAGATTTTTGGTGGCTTAAGCACAATCACTTGCACACCGATGGCAACTCAAACGCAAGCTGTCAGACATGCCTGCACACATCGGGATGCTTGTCAATTAATCCAAACTGTGGGAATCGAGCATATTCCTCACTGCAGGTCTTAGCCTTGCCAAACCCTATGCTTGGCTCAAATTCCTTGCCCTCACCTCTGCTGAGGCGTCCCAGGCACATGTTGTCAGGGGACACCACCTCCTGTTTAATGGAGAAGTAGTCCCCCTGCAGCGGGTTGAGGGGTATGTCCCGCAGGATGACAGCAGGGTATTCGCTTTCGTACTTCAGCGTCAGCAATTCCTCTGAGCTGATGGGATGAAGCGTCTGGTAAGACTCTGTGATGAAGCCGGGCTCTGAGTATTCAGAGGGAGGGACACACTGAGCATGCTCCACACCATAGCCTGGAGAGACAAAAAAGAAATGAGTGTAGAGAAGGATCAGCAAAGAGGAAAATCAATCTTAGGAGAAAGGAGTCATTATCTATCTTGTGCTGAGCTGCTGCTCAAACGCTGGGTGTGAGAAATATCCAAAACAAAACACAGTCAATAGTGCCTAAAATGGATTTTTTTGTACCAGGATTAATGATTGGACATGTGTCTTTAACAAAAATGGTCTTTATATTTATTTTATTTACTATATTTATATTAGTTACTATATATTTACTGGGGTTGTTACATCCAAGCATACTTTTTAAACTTTGAAGAAAGAGAAAAAGATCATTTTTCTGAAACTTAATTTTTAATTCACAACACTAACTCACTCCTCCTTTATCATTTCCATTCATATTTTAGGCACATATCTTTGCAGAATGATGGACAATGAGCAAGATGAGTACTTACTGACAAAGTAGTCTGAGGTATAACGTGATTCCTGGAAATTGGAGGTCAGTCCATTGATGGGGTAATGCTTTGTATCCTCTTTACGAAAAATAGAGCATGAGTGTTAGTGACCTCATCATTGATTTCATGTATCATGTAACTTTATCCAGAGTTATCAAAAATTAATGACAGAGCTAAATTGTATCTTCCTGTTTGGCTCCTGTTACTACAGGAAATGGCAACAATATGCTGAACTGGTGTACACAATGATAGAGGTGCAAGTTTTTCTCACTGCTGCTGTACACATCTCTGACAACATATGTCAATGATTAAAAAATGTCAAAAACAATGACAAGATCTGGAAATGTAAACATGTATCAGACCTCACCTTTCTGAAGCATCTCTAAATGTTCCCAAAGGATGTCTCCCACAAAGTCAGGTGCTAGGTCCAGGAAGCGATCCTTTCCCATGGCACACAGGGCAGCTCCATTCATGCAGAATTTGTCAAAGTCCACATTCTTCAGACTGAACTCGTTCACTGTCCACGTTAGCCACTCGGCCACATGGTTTTCTGTCCACTGTCTGGGATCTGTTTCAAGTTGAATATAGTATTAATGCTATTTGTTCAACATCTTAACCCATCAATGATAGGCATATGTATAGATCCACACTTGCAGTACTATGAACTGCATCACAGTCTAAATAATGCACTGTTTTCACTGTGAAGAGAGTAAGATCCTGTTGTTATGCTACCAACTATCACATTGCTTCTGTGGTAAATAGATCTGCCCATAACAAGTCAATCAACCACGAACAGGGAAGTAGCACTGAATGTAAACAGCAGCAGTAATGACGAACTAATAGTTTGCAGATATAGCACGACTGCAGAGAAACAAACACACACAGGTTTTCCTGTTTCCAACAGGCATGAAGAAGCTCTAACTCATCATTTAACTGTATCTGTGTCTGCGTTCCCTGGGCACTGCAGTCTGTCTGCTTGCCTGGAGTGAGATGAGGGTAATGTAAGGCCACAGCCAGAATAACTGGGTTTCTCCTGGTTTTCAAAGAGATGCCTTCACTGAATTATTTAAACCAGGCTGTGATGTGGAGTGATACACTTTGATGGTTTTTAGAGCTCATGTTTGACTAATAAGATTTAATTTCCCAAATTTAGAAATGAAAAAAAGGTTAACAGTGATGAGAAAGTATACAACCAGCTGACAGTCTTACCTTTGGGAATACCCAGCCTCTGCTGCTCCTTTGTGAAGCCGCTGAAGGTAGCTTTCAGAGCCTGGGACATCATTTCTTTACTTCCTGGAGTTAGCAGGGGGACATCTCCACACTCAAGGTCTGCCAATCACAAACAACAACGAATGTTGACATTATTTGGAGTATTATTTATTTTGGATGCTAATCGTATGTGCTGCTTTAATTATTGTTGACGAGTGATGATGACACAAGACAAAGTGAGGAAAGAGGCACTTGCGAATGTGGTTCAGTTAGGTAACTACACAGTTACATACTCCAACAAAAAATCATAACAGTTGTATCAGATCGTGATCAAAAAGACAGCTCAGCAATTATACATCCCGTATAGACAGACACTGTCTCTGTATCAGAGCCAATCAATGTAAACAATGTCCGATGTGAACTGTTTAGAAACTGAGGTAACCCTGCATGTGGACAATTTTTTTTATGATACATGTTTCCGGATGCCAAAGGATAGAGAGTGGGAATTATTTAGAAACAGAAATTTGTGCTGCATGGTGTGTTTAGAAAAACTGACAAGCGCTTTGCTGGGATTTCAGGCAGGGTAATCAGATAAATCCCACTCATCTGGCACTCTGAGTGTAAATGAACAAGTAAATTTGTTTGCTAAGTAGTACAAACACAAACCTCATTTCCACCCGCACATCTTGGATGGGATTGCAGCGCCTGGTGCCCATCCGTAATGTCATGACCCCCACTAGCCCTCCTCCCATGTCACCCCGGCACAGTGGGCCTACAGTCACCAAACCAAGCATGGGGTCAGTCATTCTGAGAGGTTAAAGGTCGAAGGATGAGGTGATGATGTCACCGTGGCTACTGGCGGATGACTAGGAGAGCTGGGGGTGGGCTGTCTCAAGGGTCTCAGCCAAACACTAGGCTTACTGTTCTGTTCACAGCCAGTGGGCAACGAGTGTGGAACAGAGCTCCCTTTGATGGTTTTAAACAGTGCCTGATGACTTGCACTCATCTAATTAGATTGACCAGGCTGCAGAAGTATGGAGTGGCGGGGGGGAAGCAAGGGTGATGACAAGGGGAGAAGGGGAAAGACCCCTGGGCCACTAACACTAGAATAGATTAGACAAAAAGACTAATCTGGCCAAGACTCAGCAAATGACTTGTAAATAGACACACAGAAAGAGGCCCTATAGAGTTCTGATTAACTGACATGGCTTTAGCATTCAATCTGCAAAGCAGCCATGTTTATTTCCACAAAGAGGAAAGACCGGATCTGTTCGCGTGCAGTTAATGCCATTGCATTGTCTTCTTTTATCAACCTGCTGGGTAAAAAATATTTCATCATGGCATCTGGCGATACAAAATATCAACAGTCCAGTCTGTCGTGAATTTATGTAGAATATCTTTCTCTTTAGCTAATTTTTGCTGTCTCTCTACTGGACATCAATTTATAATACTTATAACAAAAGACTTTTTGGCAAATGAGTGTGGGGGGAAAAGATGTGTCATTTGACATTCGTCGTACCATCAGCCAGCACTACACTGGGGCAACATACACTCCATGCTTGTTTTCACCACTCGCTTACACCTCAACATTGTCTGGAATGCACAGCAGCTGTCCCTCCCTCGCCATCGAAACCAACGTCTTTCTGGCTGTTGGGTTTCCCAGTTTCTTTTTTTCTGTCTTTGGTTTTCCGTTTTTATTCCCATCCTATTCTTGTGTCTCTAAAGAAAGAGACCCTGCAACAGGTCCCAGACAGAGGACATACAAGAGCTCCCTGTTTCTCAGAGTAATTGTAATAATGCCTGTAATAACATATTGCTCTTTTGTTGAGCTGGTGAACACACAAAGATAGTCATTTCAAGTCAGAAGTAAAATGAGATAGAAAAACTGAGAACAAACAATCTATTTTCAATTGCCTCTGTTAAACTACTGTCAGGCAAAGCTCACATATCAAAATAAATCATGTATTTTTGGAGTGAAAATAAGGCCTGAGTGAGCTGTTATTGTGCGCAAGTTAGCTCTCTGACACCAAGGTTGTCTACACCTCTTCTAGGCTCATTTTTGAAGCAACAACATGCATGTTGCAAACAGCTGCAAACTGAGATGGGACAGGGGCTCAGACAGTCTATACTTTGATGTGAAGGCAAGGGAAGAAATGTCACAATGTATTTTAAGCAGGATCGAGGGGAGATTGTCTACACTTTCAGTTTACGCTCCTTCTCCTCCGAATTTCTTTTATCAGCCCAGCCCCTGACCACACAGACTTGAACCCACTTAAGCACTAAATCCTCCATCAAAGACACTCAACACCAGCATGCATGAGAATTGCCCTTAGGCACTCTGAAGAGAGAAATATGTGTAGCATGATCATAGAGCAATTTAAAACATCAACTGCAATTTATGTGATTTATTTTCTTTATATTTGTCATTTTCATTCCCTTGTTTGGAAAGAGTTTGAGGTGACATGGTTTTGTTAAGAAGAGAGTTGGGTGAGAAAATTGCAAATTTTACTTTCTATCTTACAAAAGATGTTTAAACATTGCTTTTTGAAATTGTGAAAAACAAGAAGGCTGAAAGGCAAACAAAAGACAACATGCAATGATAATAAAGCATTTTGGTCATGAGCAGGGAAATCAGAATTCTCCAGATGCTTGATTTCATTTGACTTGAGGGTCGTAATTGGATTCACTTTTCAATTTAAACATTTTTTTTCACCAATATTAGACTATGGCATGAGGATTTGTAAACGTCAGCAGGTCATTGGTTTAATGCCCTAACAACATCTGTACATTTTCAATTTCTAAAAAAGTTAAGGGTATTGTACAACAACAGCAACATTTTGCTGGTATTCTACAAGGTGACTTCATATTCCTCAAAAGGGAAAAAAAACCCCAACATCTTTTTCAACCATTAACAAATAAAGATAGGAATTTTGTTAGCAAAAATTTCTGTCCACAGTAAACCAAAAAAATCAACAAAGGATCTCTGATAAAGAAAACAAACCCAGCATCTCCAGGTCGGATTGGTCCTCCCTGCTGCAGTCAAACTGTACTATGCGTACTGTTAACCAGGCCGGTTATTCATCCATCCAATCCACTTTTTCCATGCAGGGTGTCAATAATTGACCTGAGAGGAAATTTTATGTATATTGTTTATTTTTAATCCCTTTATTTTTTTATCTTTCTTATTTTATTTTTTGTATGCTGTGGGTGCACTTTATTCTGCCCTGTACTGTCCTGCTGTTGCAACAAGTCAAATTTCCCCAATGTGGGACAATAATGGCATTATCTTATCTTATCTTGTCTTATCTTACCGCCAACAGCGGTGAGTCGATCGTCTTTGTGCATACAGTATAATTGTCTGGAAGTGATCTGGAATGATCTCGAGGAAAGTTCTCTGTGGCAGAGCTAATGTACAGCATGCATCCATTAGTGAGAGAGGAAAGCTTGGAACTAGACAATCTCTAGTAAATGATGAAGTCCTGATAGAATTTCAATGCCTGTGAGTCCCATTAGATACAGAGTGGTCAGTATGTACTGAGAGTTAGAGCATCCACAAGTCATCACTTTCCACATTAAATGATATGGATCTGTCCACAAAATGAGTCCCATCCACTTAGCTCATGAAATGTGGGAGTGGGCATAAATCAGAGGAAACATTGGTGCATTCACATTACATGAACAAGACTCACAGTAAGAAGAACATCTGGCGTAAAAAGTAAGTAATTAAGCCAATCTTATTTGAATGAAGAAGAAATAATGAATTAATCTTTTCTAAGAATCACTGATGGCGTGGAAATGGCATTTAGTCTGGCTGTATACTAAAAAGGTATTGATTAGCCTCTCTCCTATTGCCATAATAGGGGAGTTAAAATTAAGACAGGAGATCCTGTGACTTGGATCCTAGACTGAATTGCCCAGCCTAGGCCATGGATTACGATGACTCCTTGACCAACATACTACACCCACACTATATCTGGATTTCTAGACTGATATGAACTCAAAAATTCTTATTGAACTTTTATTGTCATATTGTTGTGTTCTGTACAAGTGACATCTATTGCACGTCTGTCCTTCGTAGGAAGAAGGATCCTTCCTATGTGGTTCTTCCTGAGGTTTCCTATTTTCCCTGTTAAGGGTTTTTAAAGTTTTTCCTCAGCCAGTTTGACTGTCTAAGTGCAGAGGGTGTCACATCTATACAGTTTGTTTAAATTGTGATTTTGGGCCACACAAATAAAATTTGATTTGATTTGATAATATGAGTAATAGACACGCTGCAGAGTGTGATGATGATATTTCCCCCTGGGATTCTCACTGACAGGCCATGTACTAAATTAGCAGCTTTCTCAGCCTGTGCACAAGAGCGTGGGCGTGAAATTGAGATTTTTGCGACTGGGGCCAAAGTCTATGGGGCTGGAACAGGCAGGGCTGGGCTGGGCAGGACAGGGCTGGAGAAGCTAGCAAGGGAATATCTATGGTGGGTGAAGTGTGAGTGACTGAGTGGGGGTGAGGCGTGGGGTATAAGTCACCAGCCTGTAATATGAGCCCATCAAAGGACAAAAAAAATGGGGGTGGGCGCAGTGAAGAGAGCAAGATAGAACAAGAGACAGAAAAATGAATGGGAGGACTCATAGTGCGCTCCCTCTTCTCCCAGTTTCTGGAGTGACATCACAACGGGATCAGTGCCATCTCCCTGCCTCTGGTGTAGATTTGTTTCATTCATAAAGCCTGGACTGCTGCGTCTACACAGAATGATGCAATGATACAAGCAGGAGAGGCAACAAGGCCAAAAAATTAAGGGACAATATGCTTTCTATCAAACAAGTGAGGTATAAATAGCCCTATAGAGTTTATCTGATGAATAGGTGTGCGCTGCAGGAAGAAAAGAGAGGTCAGTGGAAAAAATACCAAACAATTAAACAAAAAAATGAGGATGGCATTTGGAAATGTCAAAGGGTCATTTATATACTGGTGTCGAAGCAGAGTGGGCTCTAAGGCCTTCTGTAGCTGAATGCATGGTCGTGGGCTTTTTCTAAAAAGAGTCAATTTCCTGTGGCCAAGGTACCTCATCCCATTGGAAGAGAGGTGAGTTGTGGGTTCAAGCATGGGTCAAATGTTTCCAAACTGTCGCTGAAGCCTCACACCTTGCCTAAATATCTGTAAATGCAAACAGGTACACATCAGCAGGATCACGACACCGTACAGGGAAAAAGAGAGGAGGTGTCGGCTACTTGCCAAGGGCTAATAATCGGCTCTTTATGGCATGCCCACAGCACACCAGAAGTGGCACTGGTATCCAAGAGAGTCTTTGATGGAGACCCGTATCTGGACGCATGTCTCTGTTGGTCGGGGTAATAAACCCAACCAACATGAAGGGGCCCATTCAGAGCCTTGGGATGATAAAGTAAAAACTGAGGGCTAGAGAAGGGGGACAGGGTGGTTTTGAGAAGGCGGCTTGTTTAGCCATTCGTCCTTCTGTTTACATTTCCATCTCAATGTCAATGACTAGGTATAGATATGTAGGCCGGGTCTAAGTCAAAGTGAATAAGCCGGACAACACCGAGACCCAAGCAACTCAAGAAAGTGTTAACCTACGAACAATGGCGCTGAGACACTAATTATATTCTTAAATCTGCATCACTGACTCCTGGCTGTACTCCTCAAGCACAAGTTTGCGGTGGTGTAAAGCAGCTGTGCAGAATGAGGCCTCTGCTGCTGACATCCGTCTATTTGCCATGAAACTAGAGGGGTCCAAAACGATCACCAGCAAAGACATTCTGTCTACTGAAAAAATCTGTAAGTGAGATTAATACCCCATGGCTGCCTTTCTTTCTTCCATCTCCGAAATCATATCAGCTTATGAAGTGAAAAGAGCATTAAGTCTAGTGATTATGCAAAATTCTTAATTCTTGGTACTGGTATGGTATTACTTCCGCACTCAAAATGATGCGCACCATCACCAACAGATGCTAAATATATCGTTGCTTGAAGCTCGATAGAATTATTAATTTCCTTTCCAAAGAACAATGACTCTAAGCATCATCACTAAATGGTCTTGAACCGTGATTTTTTTTTTTTTCGCAAAGAAATATTTATGTAGTTCTCACAAGAGCTTATTGCGTTAAGCTTCTACACAAAATTATATGAATGTAGAACTTGACGTTCTACATTCATATAATTTTGTGTAGAAGCTTAACGCCACACGCACTTAAGTACTACACAAACAGCAGATGCCTCACACAACTTTTCCGTCACCTTCATACATGTCAAAACATCATAATGTAAACCCTACCTGCCCCAAAAGACTTGTTCTATCCATCAGTATGAGTCACAGTGGTGGAAAATTGGGAAATGGGAACTGACAGTACTGGAAAGAGCAGGTGGTGCTAGTCTAGATGTATTCAGGCTAGCTGCCTTTGCAGGCTCCATCCCTGTTGTAAACAGACAGGAGATGCTCTGGGGGAACTGTTTAGGCGTTAAACTAAACACACGACATATCCGACAAACAGTTTACTCTCCATGTTGCATTTTTTCCACAAAACACAGTACTTGCCCCAATTTTTGTTCAAACTGATACATTCCGCAACCAGGTTCCTGATACCAGTGGGAATTAAGTGGAATAGTACATGGCCACACATTCACACATTCTCTCACACACACACACACACACACACACACACACACATAAACTGTTTGCAACTTGACCATTCTTCTGTGCATACCACCATGCGATTGTAAGTGGCTGTTTTTAATTATATACACATATAGATAGAGGTTGTTGCTTGTTTGAAGGCAAACTATGGGCCACAGATGGATACATGATAAATAAATTCCCACCAGACCGCAGAGTTTTCATGTTGCGTGCCTCACATTCCACCTCTGTTTTACAATCACTAATGTGCTTCTCACAGCTTTCTTGTTTTCCTCTAATGTGACCAAAAATGACTTGTGGTCCAAATGGCTAAATGGATTCAGCTCCAGACGATGAATAGCCCCTCTATTTAAAGCCTAACGTAGACTCCATGGCTAATAGGAGTATTAAAACATCAAACATGTGGCGACATCTCTCTTTCTCTATCTTATTTTAGATATATGTTACCATCCATGATAATGTGAATCACCAAGGCTTTGGATGACTTAACTGATGTAAGCCATGATATGATACCTGGAAAGTTACAAGTGTTGTGCAATAAGAGATGGAAGTGATTTCCAAAATGTGTATACCGCTGATGTGTTAACTCGTGGTCCATCTCCCTCTCTCCATTTCTCTTTCTCTTTCTTCCACATACACACACACATAGACATACTATGACTCAGTTCATCAAAGAATGACTGGACTTCAGGGGATATCGTGCTGCTTCATTTGACAATGTGACTGTTCATGATGAAAGTAATGACCATATCTTGTAAAATTCCTGCTCAATGATTCAGGGTTTGTCATGGTTACTCAAAACTTTGCATAAAACAAACATGTTTCTGGGCAGCAAACAGACTCATCCGAGTAGAGCAGTCATCCCGCGATTGGAAGGTTCCTGGTGCGACCCCAGACCTTGTAGTTAACATGTCAAAGTGTCTTTGAGCAAAACACTGAACCCCAAATTGCTCCTGATGCTGCGCCATCAGTGTATGAGTGTGTGTGAATATTTAAAACTCCTGATGAGCAGGTGGCCCCCTGTAAAGTAGTCACTGCCACCTGTGTGTGAATGGGTAAATGCAAAACCTGTAGTGTAAAATCGTTTTGAGTGGTCAGCAATGACTAGAAAAGTGCTATATAAATACAGGACATTAAATAAACATTTTATGAAGTCATAAGGTCCACCAGCACTGGCATCCCTGACACAGAATTGTGTCAAAATTAAGTCATGTGTAGACAGCAGATGTGGTCAGGGGTGTAAGTAAATAAAAATACACTTCACTATCATGATTTTTTTTTTTTTTAATAACGCATTCATTCTCAAAATTCTATTTTTATGGTTTTGTTTAAATACTTCTCATTAACTCCAACATAATAACATTAACAGAAGCAGGAAGACGTAGGTGTAAATAGCTAGCGAAAACCCAGATAACACTGGCCTAGCAACCAACGGAAACATTCATCCAGCTACCCATTTAGCTAAACTCCAGAGGCATCTTAAAAACTTGCACAGACTTCCCTTCCGCAAATCCTTCCATGGCTGAAAGACATGTGCCTCCCTTTTGACTGCATCACTGAGGCCAAACTCATCACGAGAACCACAGAGTCATACATACAGCAGAGCCAGCCACCCACACAAACACACCTTTCTTTATCATTCTTTGCCTTGGCAGCACAGTAATTAATTACAACTCCGATGCCCTGGGTCTGATACACACGGAGTCTGTGGTTGTGCCCCATTTGTTCACTTGATTACAAAAGCAGCATGCATTGCGTGTTGATTCTAAAACAGGTGGTTAGCAGCAAATGCAGTCAAAAGAGAAAACCAAGGGAAGAAAATCTGGAACAGACACTGAACAGAATAAGCAACATGTCTTTATTTAGGACAGCTGAACATCTGTGACAGAACGGACCTGCTGTGCTTTTCAGGACAGTGGACTGATTCTTAAAGCAGTGTTCCTATTCCAGTTTCCATTATGTTATAGGAAACACAACTCCTCAATATGGATCTATAAAACTGAAACAGCAACAGAGCAAGACGAATTAAGTTATAAAGCACACATGTTAAGAGGAGTGGGTGGTTGTGGAGCCATTTTGGGGCAGTCGAAGCCAAGCAGTTGGACAGCCAGTGGCGTGTGATGTAGCAGGCGTCTAGTGCCATGACTCAGGGATTGTAAGCAAGCAATGACTGGGGATGGGATAAAGTACACTCACCAGGAACTTACTACACACCACATCAAGGCACCATGAGGGAAACTCATGTGGCCAACAGAAAGACAGTGGAAATAGAGGAAGAAAGGGAAAGGGGGGGAGGTTGTACGAGTGGGTGGGTGAATGATTGAAAAGAGTTGTTTGCTATGAAAAAAGCTTGCTTTGCTTTTTTTCTGCATCCAGGCAACATGTTTTTCTTTGTTTTCGTTAAATATTTTGGTTGAGTTTGAGTAAATTAAAAACATCAAGAAGACTGATTGCCATCTAATCATTTTAATCACTCATCATTTTTCTTAGCATAGTGAGGACTTGACCACCACCAAATTCAAGACATCTTGAAGGCTTTCTCTTTCTCAAGCCAGAACACACACTCTCTCTCTCTCTCTCTCTCTCTCTCTCTCTCTCTCTCTCTCTCTCTCTCTCTCTCTCTCTCTCTCTCTCTCTCTCAACATACATGCTAATTATTGAGCAAACTGTTGCATCCGGTGTTAACACACCTCACTTTGCAGCAGTCTTGTAGTCATCAAAAAAGCGCCAAGATAGGATCCACGCAGTGTAATTGTGTTATGCTTTTATGGAAAGAGCCGTGCATGGTAGCTCAGGGAGAGAAAGACAAGGTCATTATGGAAACTGACAGACGGCTACCTCTCCACTCACTCTGTTGTCCTATTTGACTAGTCTTGGAGTGACTGACTAGGGAGGCCCATTGAAGAAGCAAATATTTGTTGCCCTCTAGGCACATACACAGCCGGTCCAAAAACTACTTAACAGACATGAAGGCTCTGAACACTGGACTGACTAATTAAGTTGTGATCTGGCAAGCACATCAGGTGAAAAAAATGGGACAGGCTTGATCTGTTTGGCCCAATTCATTAACAGGCCACATCAAGAGAAAGCCGAATCACTCAGTGTTTACACAGCTGCCAGGCGGCCACTCACATTGAAACATTGGCATATATTACAGTACGCTGCTGAAGAAGTGCTGACGCAAGCACACCAAAGCAAAGAGCTGAGGCTTATGTAACAGCCTCTGTTCAACATGGGAGGCACCTTGGAGAAGAAACTCAGTGTAGGCTGTCTAAGAGTCATCTGTGTGGCATGGCCCAGGCATGCTTGTGTGTGCACACAGTACATGGTAGACATGGAATGAGAGGCCTTATAAGGGCTTGTGGCAGAAGCATCAGGCAAACATAAGCATTTTAATCAGATAAAAGCAGGCCCCCACTCATGTTCTTCTTATGCCTCTTTGCATGCCACCCAGCAGGGAATGTTCACAGACATTCCTGTCCGTCACTGAACCCTGACCTGACGAACACAGGAGCAAAGTAAGAAAAGGATGACTCAATGGCCTACAACAGAATACTTTGTTTTTTCAATGATTAACAACTGTCTCAAGTTTTAAATGTTCACTTGGATATACAAAGACAGGTGTTACAATATTGAGGACAGGAGTAAGTTAAACAGGAGTAAGTTAAACTTGAGGTGCTGGTGCTATCATGTTTTCAATTTTCCAATCTTTCACCAAAAGTAATGCTCTCCCTTATCTTGAAAACATGTCTCTGCAGAGCTGAAGGTTTTGTTGTGGTTATGTGACGCTTTCAATAATAAATTACAGGGATCGGCGTTACATTGAATTGAGCTGTGTCAGGGGATTCGCCACTTTAACTCAACTAAGAATGAAAAGCTTTGTGGAACGTAAGATACATTGTTTCGGGTGCACCTCTGACCCTGGCAGCGTGTGAGTACATTTAAAAGAATTACCTCAGGCCTCAGATAAACTGACACTTAGCTGCACTTCAGTTGCAAAGAAAAACAAACATTACAGAAAGGTGGATTAAAACCTGGGTATGTATGCAAGGTGAGTGGCTGCAAGAAAAAAAGACAACATCTTGAGCACGAACAATCCTGTAGCTCTTGTTTGTGAAAAGCTAGACAGCCTTGTCCACTGGGACAGCTGCTCCATTCAAAATCCAACAAATTAATCAATGTATTCTGGCTTTGAATGGAACACTCATCTCGTCCAACAAGTTGTATGCAAAGACCCTGTCAGGGACCTTTACATGCCTGCAATAGAGAACATCAAGGCTGTGTCTCAATAGGATCAGGATGAGCTCTGGGCAGTGTTGGTAGTGCTTTTATCTTGTAAGCAAAGGAATACCAAGGAATGAACTAAAGAGTGTGTGTCTGTGTATGAGAGTTGTAGAGAAAAGATGTGCTTGTGTGAACTGTTGAAAACTGCTCCTTGGTAGCCTCAGCTTCACTGAGAAAGAGAGTTGAAGACGTGTGAATCTCTACTCTGCAGGTATGGAGGAGAAGCTGGTTAATTTGGTGAGTCACAGCCCCTTAGCAGGTCAACACAAGCAATTAGTCTCAAATTTCCATGACACGTCAGTGCGGCTTGGGGCTCTACAAACCAGCTCGTCGCAACCTGAGCTGCAAAAATCACATGGGGATTGGTTCATGTAAAAAGCTAATTATCCAAACATGTCACTGAGTGTAACATCACTGTATAAAAGTGAAAAGTGAAACGGAAATGAAGACACAAACATAGTTGTAGTCATCCCTGTAATGTGCCGTGGACTACCCCTGAAGAAACAAAAATCTTCCAGGCAGCAGGGGTCACAGAGGCGAAACTCAGCACTGCAGATTCATCACCTCAGCCTGCCTCTCATTCTCTCTGTTAAGTCAATTTCCACTACTGTGGAGGAGGGGAAGGTAGAGAAGAAGGAGGGAAAAGAGATAGTGGTGGAGAGGGAACGTGATTATCCACTACTGCCTATCTCTCGGGCCGGGTGTGCAGCATACCCTGCCTCTTCCAGTGTGGCATTACAGGGTTAGAGATGGGTGCTTTGATAGGAAGGAGTGGGGAAAAAGGAGACAGATCTCCAGTAAGATAAAAGTAGGATGACAGAGAAGGCTATCAATTGTACATCATAATCAAGGTGAACAAGACATCCCAAAAAAGTGACTAAACTTTGAAAACAACTCTGCAAAAGTTAGATAGATACATGAAAGAAATTAAATCTTGCTGCTGTGTGGACTCGAATATTGTGTTAATATCTTTACTTTTTTTGTGTCTGCAAATGTATGAATAACTTTCTCATGTTGGCCCTTGTTTGACAAACGCCATAATGTTTGAAATTGGTAAAAGAAACAACAGTAACAATCAAAACATCTATGATTCATCAAGACAAAACATACACTGGGTAGAAGCTACTGGGTGACACCGCGTCGGTCTCCGGCGTGACTGTCTTTTTTCCACGCAAGTGTTGCGTGATGTCCACAAACCACGCTGAAATTCAAGCAATTAACTGTGCTGTCCCCTGTCAGCATAGCTCGCAACCGATAATAATCCCTGAGCTGAACATGAGTGCAATCTGTCAGCATCTGATTACGTTACAAGGAACCGCCGAGGAGCGCCGCTCGTCTCATGTTAGCTGTCACACAAGAGTTGTTATTACTCACCGTCCATTTTTTCAGCCTTTATGATTGTTAGCGTCGGTTTCATATCGACAGCTGCCGTCATGATCATCGGACGAGCGCTATTAATCAGCGCCTCGTCTCTCCTCTATTCTAACAGATCCAACAACACACAAGAGGGAATCTTCTCCTTCTTCTGGCGCTCCGGTCAATTCTACTGGCCGACTGGGTTTTCGCCTCTCCCCTCAGACTGAAATAATATACATATACATGTATAAAACAAACAAACAAAAAAAAACCCCAACAAATCCAAAATAATAGAAAAATAAAAACGGTTTCTCTGACTTCTAACTTCTCTGTCCCCCTCGCTCTCTATCCAGTACATGTACACACATTCCCTCTTTTCCTCGTTCTTTCTCACTCACTCACTCACTCACACACTCCTTCCTCTCTATCTGTAGCGAGGGGCGTTGCGTTACACGAAGCTGGAGTGCGACGACAGCTGAAGGGGGCGGTGTTTGGGGCTGATTTGCCCGTTGATTCACAATTCAATTACAATGCACCCCCCCACCTCCTCCTCTCCAATCCACAAACACACACACACACACACACACGCACACACATTCACAAACCTCTCGATGTCTTCACTGTGTGAAACCCAGTCCCACTCACGTCTTCAGACGCACTTATGTTCCCGCAAATTACTTTTTTTTTTTTTTGTTTACAGGGATGAGAAACACTGCTGCTCACTGCCTGAGAAAGAACTCTGGGAATGCGTAATCTCATATGACAGCCAACAGTTTGTTAGACAACTCTATTAGGCCTTTGCGTACCATATTCCATGCTAAAAAAAAAAAAAAAAATGTCCTTGTTAAAGACAAAGTTGCAATACAATGCAGTGAGTGAGAAGTGATCTGTCTTTGGAGATGGTTTTAGACTCAAATATCTGCTCTATAATATGTTTTACAGTAGGTCGGTGAATACTATGAGCTTAAAGTTTTGGAGTGTCTGTGTTCTGCAGATCCAGGCTTCCTCATAACATGTCACTCGGCCTCGTAAACACCTCAGAGTATTTCCTTGTGCTGATGAATGAATCCATATCTTTTTTTTCTCTCTCTACTCAACTGCAGTGAGATATAATGTAATGCTAAATCTGTCAAACATGGTTCCCAGTCAGCAAGCAAATTTTCCTTTAGTATTACTTGCTTTTAAATTGTGCTTTCTTCTATCTACAGTAATCAGGAACAAGGACCATGCCTTAGTAGAAATTGAATCAAATTGTTTTTTTGTTGTTTTTTTTCTTTTTTTGTTTTTTCTGCTGCTGGAAAAGATTAGATGAGAGAAAGGACAGAGCTTTATTGCCGAGGACGGTCAGTGCAACAAACCACGGCCATCAGGGAGCACCTCCTAAGACAACATAAACTGTTTATCAGATCGCATTAGCGATTGTCACAATTTTACATAAATAATAATGGAAAAAAAACAAAAAACTAAATGTAGCTCCTACAAGGCATTCTGGACTATTATGTCCACTAAAAAAAAAACCTGAATGGTTTACTCAGAGATAGCCAGCGCTTTGTTTTTCTCCATACATTCCAACCTCATCATAGCAACCATGTTGGAGTCACATGACACACCCTGTGATGCACGCCAATCCGATACATCTGCCTGCACATATAACATGGCAGACGTATTGGATGTATGTGTCTTGAGACTGGGGAGCCAGGGATATTGATCACACATGGATTTTCAAACCGGTGGTACTTCAGCGGTTCCATTAGCAACCCTGGATCAGGTTTCATCGGCCTGATAGGAGCCTCATCTGGGATGAGTGCTGGTTGACTCTGTGGTGAGAAGAGCTGCTTCACCAGCAGCAAAGTGGGGAGGGGGGCAGTACCCTCTCACTTCATCTCAGTCAGTCTCTCACTCTCTCTGACTGGACCTCTTTGTTTTCTGTTAATGAACTCCCTTGTATCTGTTCTTAAAAGAACAACCTGGGTCCTTTCGTGCCTGAGGGCAGCCATAAGGAGTTTAATGTTGCTGCTGACCAATATCCTGGCTGGTGTCACTGTAGCCTATTTTCTTCTCTCAGTCTCCATCTCTTTCAATATTGTGGCACAGTAAAATAATAGTATTCAAACTGTATTTTTCTCCTGCAATTTCAGAATGTACACAAAAACTTATATGAATAAACCAGAACTATTAAAGTAAAAGTTTTATTTTAAAACATAATCAAGTAGTTTCTCTAATTTCAAAAAACATTGTTGCCCCTCACTCCTGTTGCAAGAAACATCTGAACATTTTGCATGTTTTTTTGTGTTTCTGTTATTCTCGTGTGTTGCTGAGCTTTTTCTCTGAGCTTTGAACATTTTTACTCCTTGCACAGCCTGGTGTACAATGACCCCGAAGACAAATGTGCTCATATGAATAGGATGCTGACATGAGGAAAATGATTTCCATGCACATAGCAATCTCTCTGTTCCACGGGTTTTGCTCAATACAATACCCTCCCTCAAAAGAAAAACAGCTATTGTTGAAGCAAGCTGTGTCATTTCCTATTTAGACAGAGGGATTGTTAATTGTCTTGACCGATGAATCAACCAGGCAGAGTATGTACCGGCACACTCGAGTACACATGTCCCAGATAAAGCAAGTTTTTATTTTCAGTGTCTCACCTGGCAAGTGCTTTTGCTATGGTTTTGACAGCTGTCTTGCATTGAAGTAGTAGCTGAACTTTCACTGTCTCTCACTGGCACATCTGTGTTGCCAACGATCCTCACATGGTGCACCTGCCACTTGTCACAGAGCTAACTGAAAGGTTATTAGTTTTAAAGTAATACAGCTGTCAAGTGCTATTTTGCTTTGGTGTCAGTGGCCTAGCGAGTACAAGAGTTTTGGTTACTTTATATCAGACACCACACTTTTTTTCAAACTTCCAAACACAAACGTCACAAATTCTAATCTTATTGACAAGGTTTGGTATGTTGGTATGTTGGTATGTTGTGTGAATGAATGGGCCTCAGGATGTAATCAGTCTGTCACTCATTCACATACAGCAGAGAGATACAGAGAGAGCAGACAGTAAAACAGTAAAACAGTGGGGTCCTTGTGGCTGTCTACTAGTTCAGTCTGTGCTGGATGCTGTCTGAAGGTGCCACAGTCTGTATGCACTCCTGTTGAGATCAGATAGTAAGCTGTGTGTGTGTGTGTGTGTGTGCATGCGGGCATGTACATCTTTCAGTTGTGCCTTACATTCCCAAATCTGTGTGTGTGTGTGTGTGTGTGTGTGTGTGTTTGCATCTGCGCGTGCACATGCGAACTCTACTAAGTTGTGTGCTCGTAAGTGCACTGGGAGAAGAGCAGGGCCTCCCTGAACAAAGGTGCAGCTCTTTTCTGAACAATTAGCTCTGCTAAAAAGGACATCTCTTCCTCCATTAGCGGCACCACGTGCCCCCCATCACTCCATTGTGCAGATAATTCAATTATACCCCCCCGCCCCTGCGCCGCCAAGCCTCTTTGCCTCCCAGACCTCCCTCTTCTCATGTTGCCGTACCTCTTCGCTGTCATCAGCCTGTTCACAGATAAATTTCTACTAGTCCCTGCAGCTGAAGAGAAAATAGATTCTGTGGTATTCATTTATTTTTCATTGAGTAAATGAAAATTGTACATTATAGTATCTGTAGTGATAAGAATAGTGTGAAGTGAAAGAATACTGCTCCTGTTATTTTGTTCAGAAGCTACTCTACAGGATTCCACAATGTTAGATTGACTCAATTAGACAATACAAGACACAGTGAGAGGTATTCACTCTTGCCATTACCGGTGTACACTCATTGTAGTTAACAGTCTGTGACTATTGCTAAGCTCATAACAATATACACTAAAACAATGGGAGGTCTCTTTTAGGATTCAGCGCCACCTTTCCTGATGAGCTGGCATCTGTTGCATCATCATCCGTCAGTGACTGCGTTTATCTGAGAACTGCATGTTCCCCAGCTGAAGTCATTTGTAATTACTCAACACAGTATCAAAAGGAAGTTACCACACAAAGACTTCTTAGAAATAGAACTTGTCGAACACTTGGAAAAGAAAGTGAGAGGTCTTTAAGAAGGCAACTGTGCATACAGAGTCAACAACTGGTATTGAGGTCAAAGAGTGATCAGTATTATTAGTTCAGAAAATTCACATCAATTTCTTGTTAAAATAATTCAAAGTCTGCAAATGAAGAATGCTGTAGTAACACTTTGCCTCTGTTCTGTGTTTATTGACAAACTCTTGACAAGCTCTTGCCTCAAAACTGTCAGCACATTATGCAGTTCAAATCTAGGACAATGGCAGCATTGCAGCCCATTCTTCCACAGTTGTCTGTCGCTTTTCCGTGTTTCCCCTCTTGTTTTGTTTTATTGTTGGAGAGGGAAGTGTGCAGCAGTCTGATTAGCATCACTGTTTCCGCCTTTCCCATAACCCCCCAGACCCCCGCAGGCTGCCTGTTTACTTTTAGAAATAAAAAATGGGCCTGAACCCATGAGGACGTGCCCCTCATCAGAGGCGAAAGCCCTCCGCCCACCCCATCACCCCCTTCCCAACTCAAGCCTCCACATCTTCGATCCTCCTCCCCTCCTACTGACAGTCAGTGACTTATCCCGCTCCTTATCCACCCTCTCTTCCTCAAAACTGTATTTCACCCTGCTCCCCCTTCTCTCCCCACTGTCCAGCTGTCAAATCACATCAAATAAAACAGGCCAGTGGTCCCTGAGTGCCAGATCACAGCTGTGTCTGTGTATACTAAATGGGAGGGTATGTTTAAATGTACAGTGAACTCATAATTGCCTGGGAGTGGATGTGTGTGTGTGTGTGTGTGTGTGTGTGTGTGTGTGTGCGTGTGTGTGTGTGTGTGTGTGTGTTTGTGTGCTTGGGTGTGCACGCTTTCATTGCTGAATGGGAAGAAGCAGCAATACAATACCCAGAGGAGTGCATGATGTGAAATTAATGAATGAGTGTGTGGACTGTTTTATCACTACAGAATGTAGGTGGAGTGTATATGTACGTGTGATATTCATACCTTGATTTCAGTAAGATTGCACAGAAATGCCTGCTCAATGTATATTTTTTTTTTCTTTTACACACACACACACACACACACACACACACACACACACACACAGTGAATTTCCACAAAGGGAGTTTGCAGCAGGCCTTGTGGTATATCCGAGGATACTGAAGAGTAGAGCTAGGTTAGTGTAAACATCACTGTGGCATGGCTGATGTCAGGAAGCAGTGTGTGTGACATTGGGCTCTGGGCCAACCATGCAATGATCCGTTAACATCCCTGCCTCACATCTGCTCTTTCTTTCTCACACTAACACATTTCCCTTTAACAACACTTAATTCAGTGACAAAGAAACAACTCAAACTTGTTAATTTGAAAACTTTAATAAAATACAGTCTATGGTATCTATCCATATATCCGGTGGGATAGCAGGGATTTTGTTTCTGAGCCAGTTATGAATATTGATAGCTAAGGACTTAAACTCGAAGTATCCTTTTTTTTTTTTTTTTTTTTTTTTTTTAATAACTGCTTATATCTATTACACATTAAATTATGGTCACTGTATAACTACTGTGTCAGCTACTGTCAGTTTTCTGACATGGTTGATTTATCATTTTAGAATTTAAAATTGAATCTAATTTCACCTTAAAAACCTGTTCCAGCCATTGATTCCACATTTATAAACTCATTTGTATTTTGCCAAATTGCAAACAGTATTTCAATTTTGTTTGTTTTTTTCTTGAAAAAAAATATACCCATAAATAGCTTCTATGTAATTCTACACATTTGCTTCATCAATCAATCAATCAATCAAGGTCAATTTATATAGCCCCAAATCGCAAATAACAATTTGCCTCTGAGGGCTTTACAATCTGTACATAACAACACCCTCTACCCTTAGACCCTCAAACCGGGTGAGGGAAAACTCCAAAAATTCTAGACAGGGAAAAAGAAGATGTCAGGGTCCGGTAGTGTTATGTGTCTGTCATTCTGTGTTTCCTGTTTTATTTTGAAATTTTGTTTGTGTCTTAATACCTATGTCCTGTCAAGTCTTCTCCCTCAGGTGTGTGTGATTGCTTAACCTCCCTAAAGTGTCTCACCTGTGTCTAATTGTCTACTCCTTCCTTGTGTATTTAAACCCTGTGTTCCTTTCTTCCCGTGCCAGATTGTCTTTTTTTTTTTTAGTTCCAGGGTTTATTTCCTTGTAAGTCCCCCATGTTTGCCTGTCTTCTAAACTGTACCTTTGCTTGTTAGTTTGATCTCCCGGTGTCGACCCATTTTTTGATTAAAACGGATTTTGATTAAGATCCTCCCTTTGAGTCACTGTATTTTGAATCCTCCAGAGTCTGTACCTGATAGAAGAAACCTCAGGAAGAACCACAGAGGAACCTATCCCTAGGACGGGTAGACGTGTAATTGACGTCACAAGTACAAAGCACAACAATATGGAAGTCATTACAGTCTGATGGTGGGGATCTATGAATGTGCTACTAGTCTCTCCGCTCTGCAACTTTGCCTGCAGCCAGAACTGGTGCTTTCCTGCTCAGTCATTTCCCAATTTTTAAATTAGTCTATTATATCCTACATAGTCACAAGTTCTAATATTTAAGGAATTCAGCCAAAAACGTTTGAGCCACCAAGGGATTCCTTGGAAGAAGAGGAAGAACTACTTGTACAACGCAAGTTTGAAGTATCAGAATGGTAAGTTTGTTTCTGCAACTTTAAGGCTCACCCCTTCGAATTGTCAGAGTTGGACTTTTAAATACAAATGGCAAATTCAGCCAATATTTCAATGAAGAAAAAGATGAGAAAAGTTTAAAATGACCTTCATCTATATATCAATTTATTTTTCTGTTTAAAATGTCAACTTTTGCCTAAAGAAATTGTCTCTTTTTGTAGTACTGTGGTGAGCCTCAAAAGGCTATAGTCAGTCACTGTGGTCTCTGGTGTGCAACACAAGGGAATGAGTAAAAGCTGTCCTAGGGACTTTTTTTTATTTATGTACTCGATACAGACCCCAGTTGCCTCAAAAACTCAAATTAAATGACCTTTTTTCCCATCACATGGATTTTTGGAAATATTTATGAGCAATGATGAGTAGCAACGTTAGAAGATAAGTTCTTGACAATAAAATCATATGGTTTAATGCTGAACTCTCAATTTTTCTTTTAAGTAACATCTAAATTGGGCTATGTTGGCTATGCTATGTAATGAATTGCATTGTCTGTCATATGCAAGTAATGACAACTTTAAAATGTACTGAAAAATATTCTAAATGACACTGATGTACTGGCTTAATGTGGATGTTTCTTGCTACTATGGCACTACTGACAAGAAAAGAAAATCATCTCATTCACTGATTCAAGGAACATAATGAAGAGCTTAGTGTTTTGACCTATCCTCCAAACTTTTCAGATCCAAATCTAATTGAAAATTCATCCGATGCAATGAAAGCATGGATGTAACAGAGGCCGCACACACCACTTAAAGTACTTAAGTATGCACTACCAATGACCCAGTGACAGGCACCAGAAGAAACCCTCATACAGAGGTCTCCTGTACTGAAAGGTCAGAGCTGAGGGACCATTATCTGGCAGGTAGTATTAATGTTTTGACTAATCAGTGACGAAAAAGGATTTTCTATTAAAGACCCATGCTCACGTGGTATTTTAGCCTCAGAGCACTGGAATGAGGTGTCTGTGACATCGACATTAATTCAGTAGCTAATTTAAGACTAAGAAAAGTATTCGACATTAGCAGTATCATTCAGTGTCTGGCCAATCTGCTCCAACAAACGGGCTTTTTTGTCTCAGTCTATGCCAGTTAAAGCTCAGGATAAACACACATGCCCAGAATACATTTCTACTCCTTTTTTGTGGTTACCAAGGTGACAGACGACAGTCCCAATCAATCAAATCTATAAATGACTGCCTGAAAGACAGCAACATTGAGGCCTCGAGCTATTCTAAAAAATTCAGATATTTTCAAGTGGGAAAGTTTCACATTAAAGGGGGAGTGTTCTATAATACAAGGCTGGTTTCAATGCTTTTTTGTTTGTTTTTTGCAGCTGCAGGATGCCACATACTGTACACTCCCTCATCAATGAGAACAATTTTTTTTAAAATGACGCTGGCACAAACACATTTATATTCGTAAGTGTACTGACGCTAATGACAATTATACTTTTCAACACCAAACAAGAACTTATATCTCATTACGTTCCAGATCTTCAATGGATTAACATGCTATTTGGTTGATTCAATATTAAAATGATTAAAACTAGCTTGAAAAACAAATAGTTTACACATTTGACTTCAGAGCAGAAATCTCGGAAGTGCCAAATCACTCACACTGCAGGAATTACCTGAAGTCAGTTGGACCCCATTTCTGATTATGTGCTAATTATATATGACGATTCTCAAATAGAAGGTGCATAAAAGGGGAGCCATGTTTTCAGTTTGCATTAAATGAGTCAAAGCAACGGCTGCAGGGTGTGGTTACTGTGTCAGAGGTTATTTAGGGTGCTTTTGAGGTTTTCATAACACCATGTGCTGACAACAGCAAACCTTCAGCAGCTCTATATGACACTACCAGCGAGAGCTAAATGACTGTGTTGGCATCTCCAGGTGGCTTGAATGCTGTTAGATCTGTGCTTTGCATAAGTGTAGGATTTAGGAGAAGGATGGGGAAGAAAAAAAAAAAAAGAGGTCAACACTCGGTCACTTTTTTCCACTCTGCAATGTTTATGTCAACAGTTCAGCCCTGGGAGCAATGAAGTGAGCGCTCCAAAGGAGTGTGTCTCTGGCAACAAACATCAGCAAATCCCATCCAATCATGACTCCCTCACACACACACACACGCACATATTCACACTCAGGCCCCCTCCAAATCTCCAGAGACCAAACAAGAGGCTTGGGAAAAAGATGGCTGCCCTTTGGCCCCCTGCATCCAGCTCAGGGAGGTGACGGAAGAAACTTTGTGCCCCCTCCAGCAACCCTACCCTACTCCCGTGGCGTGAGTCCCAGTCCACCAGCATCAATCACTTTTAAAGATGATTAGAGGCCAGAGTCAAATGCAGGCAAATGCACTGGAAGGAATGTTCCAGTTTAAAATAAAACTTATTTGAAAAAAAAAGAAGAAAAATAGGAAGACAGGATTAGAAGCAAAGGAATGTCACACATTTGGTTTAAGGGGGAATCCTCTCTTGTAAGGGCATTGCCCTCAGGGTCAACATCAACAACATCAGCCAACGAGCCAGGTCAAAACTATGTGTTAGTGTGTGTGTGTGTGTGTCCTCTAAAAAACTGACTGAGGGAATGTGAAGATCACAGACATGTATGCAAGGAATATGGAAAGCCAATTGCTTGCTTAGCATTCCATTTAACACAAAGTTTTTGTTTGCTCTGAGTCACTTATTCACAATGAAGCATTGAAGCTTTCATCGTTATGCAAAAAAAACTGTGTGCTCTTCTGTTTTCACACATTAACACAAAATGTTTTGGTTACACAACATTCAGCATCCAGTTGGCTTCAAAGTTAAATAAGTGTCATTAAAAAGGACTCTTTCAAAATATTGCCAAGGTTCGGGTACCTGGTGTTGTGTGTGAGGTCGGACAGTCTGTGTCCATTTCTTACCTGAAGGACACATGTCATGTCCATTGGGTACCTCCTGCAAGGGTACATCCTGGCCATAAAGTGGCTGTGATGGGTAGTAATGCTGCTGGGGGTGAACAACACCTGGGAACTGGGTGTGAGGGCCTACTGCTACCCCTCCACTCTGCCTCTGGAGACATACAATGCACAGTTCGGTTAAGCCCAAATCAACTGAGCCACATAGAACAGAGAGGTACTGTCAGACAGCTGTTTTACTTCTGAATGGTCAGTTTTATCTGCTAAGAGTTACTGTTGAAAAGCTATGTCTTATTTTCCACACCTCACAAAATTTGGTACTGATATATAAAACAAAGTAAAAAAAAAGAACTTAAGCAATGAATGGGGGTCTGTTATATAAGAAATACAATTAAAATGACTTAACTCAACAAAAATGACTAAACTTATGACGCTAAGACAATGAGCAGGAACAAAGGACAAGAGAATCTGAGAGTTCTTCTTCACTGAGGTTACGAGGAGGCTGCAGGACAATGTGCATTAAATTCAACATTTTTGGTTTTCAATAAAATTCAAACTTGAATTCCAACTTTTAGAGAGCAACTTGAGCAAACAAGAGCAAAGCAACTTGACAAAAATGAGTGATGTTTTCATGAAACAAATGAGTTTTACCGGATTTCACCTGTCACCAAGAAAAAACTATTATTTCAGACACTATGGCTGTTGTGAGAGATCATGATTTATGAAACTATCCAGTGGCTTTGGTGAACAGCATAACCTCAGATTTCTGAACACTGCCTTCCCTGCAAAGATACCTCCTTGCAGCTAAATTTGACTCCTTTAGTTTATCTTTGCTGTGTTGTTTTATTCTGCTTATCACAGAAATGGTCACGTAAGAGGTTGCATGGGGCGGGGAGGGGGGGACTAAAGTAAGCACTTGACAGGGGAGCAGGGAGAGATATAAAATTCTATGTGGATACAAGTGATCATGAGGGAGAAGATAGGCCATTCAGAGCTTATCAAAGCTTCATTTGATAACAAACAAAAAAAAACTCAATAGATATTGTTGGATGTTCCTGTTTGAGAGTGATGTGAACAGGGTATTGGGATTTTTCTCACAAGTGTCGACAAGATATGTTGGATGCTCCATTTAATTTGCCATGTTATAGATAAGTTATAAAAGTTGTTTTTAAAAACTCATTTTTTGAAATAAAAGTAAACAGATTTTTTGCATAAAAAGCATGTCATCTATTTTGGAGCATGTGTTAGTCCACAAAAGTCTTTAAAAAGACATTTAAAGAGTTGGCCATTTCATATTTGTAACATGTAGAAATAGATTAAAAGCAGTGCTTCAGTTAGTCTCTAATACAGCATGCTAGAGTGTCACATGTTGGAAGTCATCTGTGTAAATGACACACATACTGACAGAATGACTGCCAATCTGATAAGCATCCCCTGTTTAAGCACAGCAGTGTTTATCAGTAAGGCAGCCAGTGTTATGGATGGTAAACATGACCATAAGATCAGGGAGGCAAACTTATGAGGCCCTTCAGAGGGTTGCAAGGGACACTGCCTTCTATCAGACCCAGTTAAAATTAGATGGAAGAAGGAAGCGGAATGGATGATTTATGGATTACACAGTTAGACTGATGTAGATAACAGCAGAGATGACATCAAGAGTCATTTCAATGCAGATCTTGGTTTGCAATTTAAAAAATGAAGCGTGGAAGGTTGACAAAGCTATACAAGAGTTTTCAGCTTAATATAAACTGCGTTGTACTTGTAAATAAAATAATCAATGAGGATTGATTTCATTATCTTCTGTTTTTCCTTTGTTTTGTTTGCTTAAACACGAATATAGCCATTATGCTATTACACATATATGCATTGTTTACACAGAAAAAAGTCTAGAGTTGAATTAACTCCCACACATTTTGAGGCTTTTTATAGCTCCACGTTTTATAGAGTTAAATTAACACTTTTAAAATACTTGAGCATTTTTCACTGTGCCAGTGTTCCTTATTCAACTCGCTACACAGAGTTAATTTAGCACAAAGCGATTAGACGAGTAACACAAGATACTTTTTAAATAACTTGCTTAGAGTTAGTTTCCGTCCATGAAGTTTCAGTCTATCTACACTAAAAGTGTCATTTCTATTTTATTTCATTTTCTATTATTTTTATTTGTTATCTTTATAATAAATTTAAAGAGAGACTACTAAACTAAAAATAACATTTATTGTGCTTTTTTGGTGAACTAAAACACTAAAACATCGCTAATGTAGGTATAGTGTACAGTCTCCCATGTGAAACATTATATGAGCTTAGGCTGGTCGGTCAAACTGAAATGTGCATTGGTGCCTGTGCATAGCTGTTTGATTAACTCTCTGCAGAGTTGGTGTAAAACAGATGGAATCAGCTCAGTCAAATAACTCCAGCACTGAACACTGCTGAAATCAGAATGTGTTAAATTTACATTTTGGGAGTGTAAATCAATTTAGAGATTTTTAAACCCAAACTTTTATCACTCCAATTTTTGCTGGGTAGAATTTTGTTTTGTTTAAACATAAAACCTGCAGTGTATTATGTACACAAATTTTGCAAATGTCACTGTTCTCAAGTAGTGTTACAGTCAGTGGCTGTCTGAAAGGGCAGTAGAAAGGACCAGCACACGGTCATAGTGCTTTCATTGTGAAATGGATTAAGATAAAATTGATTTTATGATTTGCTTGAAATGTTCTAATTGATATATGTCAAAATATTCTTACTACTACCCCTCTGTAAAAACAAACAGACAAAGGGAAGTATTTCTTTAACAATTCAAATGCACACAATGGCCAATTCTTGAATATGTGGTTAAGCCTACATGCTGTATCACATGTTCTCTACTGGAGGGACCTCCAAGAGGCCACTGCATCATGTCATGCATATTTGCGTGAGCATTTCATCTCGCTTTATCATAGATGCATCTTTTTTTTTCAAACACAGAATCAGGACTGTCCCCAGCATGTACAGCATTAGCAGAGACTAATTCGTTCATTATTTAACTTGTCATCACGTGTGCCTTGTTCATCTGCTGCCAATTGGTCCTAAGAGAGAATTTCAGCACCTTAGCTAAAATTAGCAGACAGGTGTACTGAGTTGCAACTGTGTTAAAAAGAAGAGCACAGGTGTAACTCATAACAGTAATAATGGGCTTCATTCCTGCGTACTGGCTCATGAATATCTAACGTGCTGCGTATCTGTAAGGAGAAGTTTCGCATGTTATTAGTGACTCACAACAAAAGAATTAAAATGTTGAATCATGAACAGTTACTAAAAATCATACCAAAAGTAGTGTCCACTCAGTTTATACCAATTCCACAATTCAAATGCATCTGGTTTTATTGATGGGAAAATGACGGCTACAGGACTCTGTGGCAGTCAGCGATAACCCAAAATAAGTTATTCATGTTTCAGTTTAGTTAGCTAGCACAAGCACAAGCACAGAATGTGTGTTACACAGTCAGAGAGGTAATTAATGAATGACTGATTTCAGGCACAGCCCTAGTCACAAGCCACCTGTCTGAAGCATTTTAATATTATGTTGTTTTTCATTTTCAGTAGAGTGATTTCTGTCAAGAAAACAGCATCAAAACGTTGACTTCATGCCATTCTGAACAAAGCTGGGGAAGGACTGAGCTGAAGGTGTGTTAAATGTGTCACACAATAGTAAGAAAGTATCACCATGTTGCACGATGCTCATAATCTCAGATCACATTTGCAGTGAAGTGGGTTACGGCATTTGTATTTCTAGAAGCTCTAGAAGCTGTCTTTTTTTTGTCCGCTACATTAATACACAGTCTTGGTAAAGCATTGAAGACACTGACAATCACTTCAGTGTATGCTCATCACTCCTTCCTCCTTTTTTTTTTTTTTTTGCCAGAAATTCATGTAAATTTGAGGATAGAGCAACAGAGGTCACCCAAGTTCACCTTTTGACCAAGTCTGCCCTGGTATACAGTTGTCTCAATTTCAAAGGCAAGCCCCAACACCTGAGCCAATTAGGAGCCAGGGAGCTGTATTTTTCTATGTTTTCTATCAGGCCAGAATGGGGTTGCCATTAGCATATAACCTCAGTCTCTTATCCTAATGTGCCAGCGCTCTGCATACAAATGGAGCCATTTATTTTGTCGCTCCTTGGCCTTCACCCCTCAGACGCTCATCTGACAGGAATCCCAATGTTCCAGCTACCACTGTCTCTGACTCTGTATTCAGCTCTCTCATTTGGACAGCGATAAGAGCCTTGGTGTTCTTGCAAACAGACTGCTGCAAAGCACTCTGCGGCCACCTCAGCAGAGGAAAGTGTTACTCGGTAGTGATGGTGTGATTCCAGTTTGATTGGTTAGAGGCAAGTTTGGAGACCTGCAGAAATCAACAATATTACTTACTAAAGAGAAGTGCATCTCAGTGCAGTGTGGTTGTGCAGAACAAAAACATGGTCTTGTTCAACAGCTCTGTTTCCTAATGTTTGATGAAATTGTGAGGAACAGCATGTTCAGATACAGCTGCACTCTTAGCGCAACTTTGGAGGGCTGAACTCAACAGGAAAAATGGTCAGATAGAGTGTGCTCCTGTGAGTTTTCAGCTCACATGCACGCACACAACTCAGATGCAACCCCTGCACACTTTCCTGCTTTGCCATTTAGCTGAGCAACACACACACACACACACTTCCCTCACACTCCTGGTCGGCAGTGTGGCAGGTAGCTGAGGCAGCCTTAACTCTGAGGTAATTTACGAGGGAGGGCTTACTATTGCGCACAGACGGTCACAGGGGTGAAGCGCTGGGTAGGAAGAAACGACATCCATGTAGTAACTCATCACGGACGCTGTGAACAGAAGAAGCAGGGCCTGCTGAGAGGATCAACACAGACAGATGAGGCAGGGTGGAGTAACCTATCTATCACAGGCTGTTTACACTTTGTGTGCAAGTGTATGGTGTATACTATGTGTGTGTGGTCCGTTAAGGGTGTGTATATGTGGATGTGTGGGAGAGGAGAAGGATGGAGAGGGAAGAGGGTTAAAAAAGAGAAAAGTGGGAGAGAGAGAAATTTAAGCTAGGTTTACATAACCTGCAGCTCCACAGTTAGGAGGAAAAACAATGTTTAGCGGAGCTTCTGAAACACAAAAGCATTTCATCAAATCCTTTGCCTTTGTCTAAATTAGGTTGATGGGCTTACAGTGGTGCTTTTATACAGTCTTACTGCTTTGAAACGAAACACAGCAGATTGCAGTATGAAAAAAAAGGATTTCATATGAAGTAAGGCTTGTCAACCTTGTTCCCTTCTTCTCCTCTTATCTGACTCACCTTTTTTTTCTCCTCCGTCCTCCTATCCTACACACTTTGCTTATCACTTAAGCCTTGTTCACTTAAAGCAGCATCAACAAAAGAGCGAGCAAACTGAGCTGAAGGAGGAATATGGTGTATATGGGCAGTGACAGGTCCCATTCTCCTTGCATTCGTATGTTAAGCAATTTGGTATATCTAGTTAGTGGCTGTTGCTGACAGATTGAGGGAAGATGTGCTGCTATTCAATTTGTTCAGCAGCTCAAAAAGATTCAGAATGCTCTTGTTTCACCAAAGAAAAAGTACTAATGTGGAAATGATGGCATCATTCAAACACAAGCGCTACCTTTAGGCTTAAATTACATTGATTTGATGGATTAAATAAAAGAGAAAAGCACTTTTATTATGTTATGATTATGCATTTTGTTCTTTAAATAGGTACCATGTATGCATTCTGTGTTGTGCTCTAATTGCTGGAAATGTCATGCTTACAAAATGAAGGAAAATAAAAAGAGAGCGAGCAAGAGAGATGAAGTTCAGTTTACAAAGAAAGTAAAAATATGCAAGCAACTTTACATAGCTTTTAATGACGTTTCAAATCTGCTAAATAAGCATGAGATGAAACAAATCGAAAGTAGCCCATCTCAATTAGGAAACACTGCGCCGCACGCGCCGTGAGTATTCCTGAAGGGAAAAGCAGAAACTTTAAATCTAACACTTGCAGCCCAAGGCATGGCAGCGACAATATCACACACTCTCTCGTCCTATCAGTTCATCTAGAGTTAATACTGCGGCAATAAAACTTTGCGCTTACCGAGTGTGGCGTGAGAAGTTTCCTTTGGAAGTGGAAGAGCTGGGCGGCTGACAGCTGAGCGCCGGACTGGAGAGATGCTGTACCTGCTCGTTGCGAATCCCGCAGGGGAAGGAATAACATGCATACTTTTAGTCCCTCCCTCGATCAGACGGTGATCCTCTTAAATTCCTCTGTTGCTCTCTGCATGTGGAGTTCACATGCAGCCACGGTGCAGGTGAGAACTTGAAGAGTGAGAGAGTGGTGGCCAAAAATGTATTTGATTTACCCAACTTTAATACTCAATGTGACTCGAGTATCTATTCAATATTCCAAAGTCACAAGGCTGAAGTAAATGTATCCTGTATCAGGTGGGGGTGTTTCTGTAGGCTTTGTAGGAAAGTGAAACAATGTGTTAAAAAAAAAAAAAAAGGCTTGTAGTCTACCCTTGTTTAATGCGATGCTTAAATCAAATGTCCTTTTTATAAATTAAGCTACATTTGAATTCAACATGTTTATTTGCTTGCTTGCCTCTCACAGACATCCAGAAGGGGCTACTAAGGGAAAATAGCAGGAAAGAGGCAGGAAAACATCACATGGAGTGGGGGTTTTGATGATATGACTGGCTGATCTTCCTGGGATGTTGTTATCTAAAAAACATCTATGTGTGTGTGTGTGTATGTGTGTCGTGACAGGTAGAATGTTTGTTTAAAACACACTTGACATTTGTATTAATTAATTTTTGAAACACAATTTTGAATAGAACCCTAATAGTGTATATAGTTTTTTTTTATTTTGTTTTGTTTTTTAATAGTAAAAACTAGTAGACACTTGTAATCTAATGCGTAGTGTAAAATCTGGCATCAAGGCTTAAATAGGCCACTACAATCAAACCAGTTTGCTTTTGAGCCTTAATACACCTGAGCATTTTAAATATATTTTTACTGTACATCACTGACTATCATATCATCCCCCACCTCGTAAACCCAACTGTCAGCATGTGAGAAGCTGATTAAAGCTACGACAGAATCGTTGACCAGTCTTCTGCGAAATGAGAAGCTCTACATCCGGCTGCTACGATAGAGGTTAGTGATAACTAGATAAGGCTGAGACGCTTTATCTGTCTGCTTAGTTATCGATTTATTTGTTTGTGGGTATGTGTTTTTTTCTTTTTGCTCCCATGCTCTAAGCAGGTCACAAGCCGTTGTAGCGTTACCAAACACCATGAAGCGCACTGTCTCTCTCTTTTTATCAGCTTAACACTCAACACTAGCGAGTCATCTGAAACAGCTTTTGACTCCATGATAACTCCCTGACCAACTCTGCATCATTTGTTTTAATTAGAAAGTGCAAGGTTTAAACTTCATGACAGCCACTGCTCTTAACAGTAAATCTTAAATGTCTTTGGGTAAAACAGTGCGTGTGCATATTTGCGAGGAAAGAGCTCAAGTATGGGGTCAATTCCAAGGTGAGAGCTGTGAAAAAGTACCAAAAGGGGCTCTTGGGCGGAGAGACTGCATTTTCTCAAGACTGTACCTGTATCCCTGTGGTTTCTGTAGGCCTCAGCTCCTCAGGGCCCCCCCGGGGGACACAGATGGGCAACACGTCAAGGGCAAAAGATGGGGGCTTGACTTACTGCCATGTGGAGAGAGAGACGCACAGGATTCGCCCCTGTGATCAGACCAAATTGAATAAAAGCAGAGTTGAATATGATTCAGATCAGTCTATACCTCTGCAATCCTGTTTCAATTAGCTGTCTCACTTGTTCAAAGGCACAGTCCTCAACACACTTTTGTTCCATGTGAAGCCACAATCATCACATTGCCCATTTTGCCTTTCACCATCATATTGCCACCTTTTTTTAACACAGCCTCCACAGTGCTGCCTGTGCTCATGTTTTGCATTAAACAGCTAGTGGATGTCTTTCTATCAATGCTAGTAAAAGCCATCAGTCATACAGCCCGGCAGTGTTTATGGCCATCTTCATCACTCCCTTGGTAAAGTTTTACAGTGCTGGTACATCCAAACCAGCTGTGAATTTAACGAAAGAATCATTTTAGGGTCTAATCTTCGACATTTTTCAGTATTAGTAAATCACCAAATTACCATTGCTGTCGATCTCCTTTCACAATTTTATTCCATTCCATTCCTTTTATCTTTACTCTTCAAATCATATTTTCATTTCCAATGCTGAGTTTTAAGTGTATACATGGACTGCCAACAATATCAACATATGAGTATAGGTTCCATCCACCAGCAGGCATTCCAAAATTACCCAGAAACATTTGGACATAAAGTGGCATCCAGTGGGCTGCAACCCTGCCCATCAGCAGTAATGTTTGTCTCTCTGTCATTCCATCATCTTTTTCGGTAGCAGTTTTGAAATTGAACCTCCTCGAGGTCTTGAACATATTAACCCGCTGTAAAATTTGGCAATGATTTTTGCAGTAGTTTCAAAGTTATTTTGTTCAAACTCATAGAGTGGTTGAAATAAATACTTTATGCCAGTGCACAGAGCAATAACCGATAGGATTGTATAGCTGTCTTGCAAAGTACTAAAGCTTTGGCATCGGTGAAACTGTGATGAAAAAATGGAGGCACTGCTAAATCTTGGCTCATAAAATGTGATTATGAAATCTTAAGTGTTAATCAGAAGTGACAAAAGCATTTTGTTACCACATGATAGAGGGCAACTAAGAGAGACAGAGTCGCCGCCCATTTGTGGCTGCAGTTCAGAAGTACACAGAATGACCTGACAATGACCACTAACATTAATTTGCCACATAGCGTTAATTTCTCTCGGAGTGTTTAGTAGGCAGCAACTGGACTTCTTATCTTGCGCGAACACGTTTCACCTCTCATCCGAAAGGCTTTTTCAGTTCTGAGGGTCAGTGCAGGAAACCCAGGTATTTAACCCAGAGTGGGTGGAGGCATCACCAAAAATGAGGATCATCATGTGAGTCGTTAAGGTCACATGAGCCCAGGTGTGAATCACTCGAGAGTGTTTGCCCCTCACCCCTGCTTTCATGTGACACTTTGGGCTCACATGGCCCCAGGTGTGTATGAGTGTTTAAACCGCCTGGGGAGGGCTCCCAAGACAGCATTGTAGGTAGCA
This sequence comes from Mola mola, assembly GCA_001698575.1. NCBI lineage: Eukaryota > Metazoa > Chordata > Actinopteri > Tetraodontiformes > Molidae > Mola > Mola mola. The sequence goes on from KV751336.1 coordinate 2,709,374, forward strand.
GACAAATGGTGTCTTAGTCCACCACCCCTGTTTAGAGAGGGTTTTTCCAAGTGGACATAGATGGCCTCTTTTACTCCTCTTTCAAACCATCTCTCCTCTCTGTCCAGAACGTGGACATTGGAGTCCTCAAAGGAGTGACCTTTCTCCTTAAGATGCAGATGTACAGCTGAGTCCCTTCCCCGATGAGGTGGCTCTCCTGTGTTGTGCCATGCGTCTGTGGAGTGGCTGTTTGGTTTCCCCTATATAAAGGTCAGAGCACTCCTCTGTGCATTGAACGGCGTACACAACATTACTGAGCTTATGCCTGGGTGTTTTGTCCTTGGGGTGGACCAGTCTGGCCCGGTTTCAAGTTAACTCAAATTTTGTGTCTTTGGAAGATTCTTCTGAATCTTTCCGATAGACCTGCCACATATGGGATGACCACGTTCTTCCGTTTTTCACTTTCTGCCTCGTGTGGTTATTTGTGGCGCCTTTTGGACGATTTGACAAAGGTCCACTTCGGGTAGCCACATGTCTGGAGCGCTGTCTTGATGTGTGTCAATTCCTTCTGTTTTCCCTCTGTGCTTGAGGGAACCTTCTGTGCCCAGTCTTGTAGTGTCCAAATTACCCCTAGTTTGTGCTCCAGTGGGTGGTGGGAGTCAAACAAGAGGTACTGGTCAGTGTGTGTGTGGGCTTCCTGTAGACCTCGATGCTGAGGTTACCATCCTTACCAAGAGACACCGCACAATCCAGGAAGGGCAAACTGTTTTCTTTCGTATCCTCCCTGGCGAACTTGATGTTCTTGTCCACCGCATTTATGTGTCGAATAAAAACCCCCATTTCTTGAGTTTTGATTTTGACCCATGTGTCATCTACATATCTGAACCAGTGGCTGGGAGCTGTTCCTGTGAAGGAGTTCAGAGCCCTCTCTTCCACCTCCTCCATGTAGAGGTTAGCCACGACAGGAGACACTGGAGAACCCATGGCACAGCCGTGTTTCTGTCTGTAAAAAACTTCATCGTATTTGAAGTATGTCGTGGAAAGGCAAAGGTGCAGAAGGTTGCAAATTTGGTCAGGGTTGAGGTTAGTTCTGGTATCTAGGGAGCTGTCTTGTTCGAGTGAGGTTCTGAATGTTCTTTGTGAAATCTATGGAGTTTTGGATGCGGTTGTGGCGTGTTCCCCACCAGAATGGACAAGATACCGGAGAGGTGTTTGGCGATATTGTAAGTCACCGCGTTGATGCTCTTGACAATGGGTCTGAGTGGCGCTCCTTCCTTGTGGATCTTGGGGAGGTCATAGATGCATGGAATGGCCTCTCCAGGGTACGGACGGTAATAGGTAGGGCGATCAATGATGTGGTCTTTTTCCAGTTTCTGTAGGTAGTCTATCACTTTCTTCTTGTAGCTGCTGGTGTGGGGTCCCTTTTTAAGACCTCATAAGTCTCAGGGTCGCTGAGCAGTGAGGTTATCTTGGTGTGGTAATCTGATGTGTTGAGGATGACGATGCATCTCCCTTTGTCAGCTGGAAGGATGGTGATGCTTGGATCCTTGCTCAGTGCGGAAAACGCCCCCCTTTCTTCAAAGGTTATATTGGAGGGAGGTGTTTTTGCACTGGAGAGAGAGGCTGAGACTTTAAATCGGATCAAAGGGGTAAACACTCTCGAGTGATTCACACCTGGGGGCTCATGTCACCTTAACGACTCACATGATGCCTAGCCAGAAGATCGCCACCCCCCCCCCAAGTTTGGGTGCTTTCAACCACGTCCTTATTTTTGGTGATTGCCTCCACCCACTCGGGGTTAAATACCCGGGGTTCCCGCCCTGACCCTCAGAACTGAAGAAGCCTTTCGGATGAGAGGCGAAACGTCTTCAAAAAAGATAAGAAGTCCAGTTGCTTCCTACTAAACACTCCAAGATTAAGATGACCTGGATGACTGAGAACCTTGATGGACAGCATTCATTTCTGTTCAGTTCCTGTTCAGTTCTCTTTATTTTATTTCTTGGCCAAAGTCAATGCTTCTGTCATATATTACAACTGATGTGAAACAACACATGTGTTAAGCAAACACAAAAGCTACACTGCTCCTGTAACACAAGTCTTCAATGTCATCAAAACCCACATCCAGCATGTTTCTCTCTGACAATACAAAAATACTGCATCCCTGCACTAGGATAAAGAGCCAAAGATGAGAAAAACAACATTCACTAATGTTAACAAACTTATTCATAATTTATAATTGCTTTATTTTTTTTTTTTTTTTCTATTTACCAAACCTTAGCTTCAACAGTCCTAGAAACTATTTTTTTAAAGTGGTAAAATGTACAATACTTGCCAGCAAAGTGTAGTATAAAGAGAGTTTAAAGAAGCAAAAACTTGAAAAACTGTGGTCCATCATTTTTTATTCTAAGATGAACTTTTTTTTTAATTTCAATTGCAAATGTATATCAGTCCTGAATATTATTGTTGTTGTTAGAATTGTTTAATTATATTCAAAATGTCAATGTCCTTTGGTTACTCATTATAACTAGCATCTGTATCTGACTGAAATCTACTTGAGTAACTTCTTGAATATTTCAGTATTCTTAGACATGCAGTGCCACATTCATCACATGAAACCACCAAGTGATGAAAAATTGAAATATGATATTTTGAAACATGGAAGTTTTCATGACTTTGCGGTAGCCCTATTGATACACACTGTGAGCAACTGAATACCCCTTTAAAAATGCAGAAGAGCCAATGTTTGGACTGTCGGTTCTGGGCCACTGTTGTAACATGCATCCACGGAACACAATGTGAATCCATGGAAGAGGACCAGCTCAGATGTACAAATCAAACAACATGAAAACATAGGTAGGAATATTGTATTCAGTTTCTGCCAACAGATCTCCTACAGATATCTATCATACATATATCCCACAGAGTGGATCGCAAAAGGTACAGTTTCTGGAGTCACATAAGTTCATATTCTTATCCTTCCCATCTGTTCAGAAGTGGCAATCCCAGTGCACTGCAGCCCTTGTGTTGTGTTTATCTTCGGACACTGATGGATATTTGTCATCCCGATGCTTGATTTAAATCAGCACACCAAGCCACACTGTCCTCTTCTGATTCCCTGCGTCTTGGTGAGCGGCTTTTAGTCCTTTGGTCTCATTTTCTCATTTTGGATCTTCCAAAGATAGCGCTGACAGGTGATATTAATGGTCTTTTATTAGCATTGCTACATTGCTACAGACTTTTTGGAAGTGAAAAATAGAAGGAAAGAGAAAAAAAAAAAAAAAAAAAAAAAAAAAAAAAGAGATAAAAAGAATATGGAAGTCCTCCGCCCACCACTTCTCACAGGAGATTGCCTCTCTTTGATAGCCTGCCTGAATATGTTTTCCCCATAGATACTGTCCTGCAGATGTTGTTGCTGTATGCTGACTACAAAGAAGGAGCCCTTTATGAGTAGAACATCTATTTTAGGCCTAGTGTTTCCAAGCTGTGGTGCGCAGCAAGTGAAGCACAGGCCCTATCATTCTGCCGATGAAAACTCTGTTTTATTCCCTGCCCATTATATTTTTAGATTAAAGCACAGTTCTAGGGAATAAATTGAGGATGTATCATTTTATGACAGTATCAATATGCAATCGCTGCAGTAGGTTTGGGCCTGAATAAGCCTGATTGATATCAGCAGAGAGAATGTGGGGGGATATATGGGGCAATAACCTCAGTGAAAAAAAAGATGCAGACACCTTTATGTTAGGCCTGACTACATTCATTTAGAAGTGTTTGTGGTAAAGACTCTCACCCTCACCTACAGAACCATGACTTTGTTGCACTGTTGAGTGTGAGGCAAAGGTCCGGGGGCGTGATATTAGCTCTTCATATTATCTTTAATTAAAGCACCAATCCCTCAGCCAAGTTATCCAAACAATCGTAAATAGGCTCTGTAAATCAGACAAACATCCTCAATATTTGATATATCCAGAGTGTGGACTATAGTGTCCAGATGGTTTGTGTTTCTCAAGTGTTTCACAGGGGATGGTACAGGACAGCGATCCTCTGTCTGAGTGTGCCTCTTGACAGGGTGAGTTCCTCCAAACCACATGCTGAGTCACTGGATTTCTGCCTAGGCCACACTCTCTGCTTCTTCTTTTCAGTCTTTCCTTTGTGTATGGATTTCTCTGTGGGCTGTGTGGTGTGTTTGTGTGTGTGTGTGTGTGTGTGTGTGTGTGTGTGCGTGCGTGTGTGCGTGTGTGTGTGTGTATGCAAATACTGGAGCTGTTGTCAGTCAAAACTGTGTTAGATTAATGACTTGTCCACAAACAAATGATTCTGTTATTTAAATAAGCACTGCATGTGTAGAAATGTTACTCTCTGTCTTACACACAACTTACACACCCACACACACACACAAAAAATAAAAAGCCAGTACAAGCACGGTGGACAGTGGGAAGCGGCGAAAGGCAACTATAGATGGATTTCACATCATAACTCTGAAAAAATTAGTCAACTATTGTTTTACCAGCCCATTCTCATCCCTGCAGTCAGTGCATCAAATCTTGAGAGTTAAGGAAGCGCAATCTGAGATTACAAACCTCAACCATGACTGAATAAGCCCACCAACATGTTAATCACTGAACAACAACTGCTTCCAGCTCAAAGTTGGTTTGTATTCAAATTTTTTGATCCTAAAAACATATTTTGAGAATTTGGTTTGTGTTGATATATAGTAGTTCCACAGTCAAAGCAAAAAGTGATATTTCCTTAATGGCAGCATTTTGGTTTTGATTATATCTCACTACAATTTCACCTTTTGGTAGGAATCAGGGTGGTTTACAGAAATGTTTTGTAGTTTTGAGCTTCGTGCATTTCTTTCAAGTTAAAAGCCTGAACATCAAAAATTATTGAAATGTTGAAGAATCCTAAAAGTCCCAGATTCAGTTCACGATTGTTTGGTTTAAAAAAAATGTAATAATATGCAAACAACAATCATTTAATGTCCTTGTAGTAGGTTGGAAAACGCTATATATTTAGTTTTTTTTATGTAAACAGGTACCCCCCTATTTTTTTTGTTAATAACTGAATTATTCTAACATTTATTATCACATGACATTTCACACAGACACTCAGATACATTCCCACGTACATCAAAGTAATACACATTTACATCTATAGATGGTGGTGTAGTACTGCTGTGGATCCACTAGGGAGACCGTAGCTACCTGGCTCAGCTCATGCGCAGCTCTGAAATAAATGAGCATGAGCATGAGCAACACACTAACTCTCGTCCTCTCCTTGTTGATCCACAGAGCTAATGTATGTATATCTTGGCTACACAGTGCTCCCTAGCCTGTGTAACCCTTCTTTGCAGGTCTGGATTTCCCCTAGGTCTGGTGCCGGTAACATCCTCTTATGTGGCAATTGATGTCATCCTCTGCTCAGATGGTAAGGAGCCCAGGAATGTTAAGCTGTTTTCCCAAGTTGCAGACATTCTGGTTGCTGCTCATCTTCTTTGACTTAGCTGCAAACTCAGGAACCCACTTTTTAAACCTCCCTTTAGTTGGTTATACATGTGTTTCGCTTGGGATGAATGAGAGGTGGGCATTCAAAGTAGCATTCAAAGTTGCTTTCAGCAATTGTTATGGTCACAATTCAAACTCTGTATTTTCATTATGCATTTTAATTTGACCTTTCTTAATTTATTTGAATTACCGAGCACATTTAGACAAAAAACTTACATAGATTACGATTTTTTTACTGCCTCATACTTCTACTGTTTAATCAGAAAGTAGTCTGAATCCCAGCAGTCACTGCAACCCGCTGAGTGAGGATGACTGCCATATACATCTTTAATAAGTGTTAATTTTGCTTGTAAAATAGCACCCAAGCTTGTGAGACAAAAACATGAGAGTATAATAAGATGAAAGGAAAATGCAAGACATGGATGGACGAAAAGAATGAGTTGCTGAATCCGACATGCCCCAGTTGATAAGTTGCTGGACTGGCACTGAACACTCCCCTTCAAATACTCAAACGCATGAAAAACCCACCCCACCACCGAACGCACCACCTCCACTCTATTGGTGTCTAGTACTCACTGTTTTACTTTATTAGTGCCCCAGAACAAGATGCTTGTCATGTAATTAGCTAAGGATGTTTTCTGAATGCCTGTGGAACAGACACAAGAAGTGAGAGAAGACTGGTGGATGAGGGAAGAGGTGGAGACCTGGGAGGCACATAGAAAGAGAGAGCAAATCATTAAGACAGATGAAATGAAAGTAAAACAGGCATGCAGAGGGAACATGCCAGAAACGAACAATGATAACAGCGAGGAACAGAAACTTTCACATTGAGCGGCAAGATTTGTGACTCCTGTGTGCCAATGGGGACATGAGTGACAACAACTTAGTCTTGAAAAATTACAGTGAAGTGTGTAGCTGTTTTTTAACACATATAAACTCGTTGTTAAATGGGCTATTTCCTCTGAAGAGTTGTAGTTTTTGACATTTCCTTGGTTGTTGTTGTTGTTGTCATCATTATTATTGTTAATGTATTATTTTTATTTATTATTCTACTTGGTGGGTCTCTTTTTCTACACTTTTAACTGAGGAATTAAATTCTTGGAGGAGCCCTTGGAGTTTTTCAGTATTCTCTGGTCACTTGTAAAGTGATATCAGTTGCTAAACTAAATACCAATTGTGTTCACACTGATAACGGTATCAGAGCTTATAGGAGACCTTGCAACATCAGGCCTGTGATGAGGCATGTGGTTAAGGTTGCAGAAGATGGCTTATCAGGGTGGTGAGAGGCAAGAACAAGCTGCTTGTTAATAGCTGGTTTCTGATCAAAGATTCAAGAGAAAACAGTAGCTAAACAACTATGTGGTTTTCTTCAGAATAATATAGTCTATTTGAAGACTTCCAGTCAGGTTTTACAAAAGCATCATAGCACAGAAACAGCACTGGTACAAGTTACAAATTATCTCTTCAGTGCATCTGATGAGGAACTTATCTCTTTACTAGTCTTATTAGATCTTAGTGCAGCTTGTAACACTATTGATCATCACATCCTAATAGAGAGGATGGGACACCAAATTGGCATTAAAGGATCTACTTTAAGATGGTTTAAGTCCTACTTATCTGATAGATATAATTTTGTTCATGTTAATGATGAAACATCCAGATATGACAAGGTTAGTCACGGAGTCCCACAAGGTTCTGTGCTTGGACCAATTCTGTTCACTCTATACATGCTTCCTTTAGGCAATATTATTAGAAATAAATCCACACACTTTAATTTCTATGCAGATGACACACAAAATGAAGCCAGATGAAATCCATCAGTTAGCTAATCTACAGACATGTCTTAAGGACATTAAAAACTGGATGTCTCATAACTTTTTATTGTTAAACTCTGACAAAACTGAACTAATTGTGCTGGGTCCTAAACACATAAAAGATTCATTATCCAACAACATTGTTAATCTGGATGGCATTACCTTGCCAGCACCACTGTCAGAAACTTGGGTGTTATCTTTGACCAGGAGCTGTCTTTTAACTCACATGTACAACCGATTTCAAGGGCGGCCTTCTTTCACCTCCGTACACATCCTGTCTCAACAAGATGCAGAGAAACTAGTTCACGCATTTATTACTTGCAGGCTGGATTACTGTGATTCTTTCTTTTCTGATTGCCCTAATAATATTTTAAAGACTCTTCAGTTAGTCCAGAATGCAGCAGCGTGTGTACTGACTAGAACTCAGATCAGGGACCATATTTCCATGTACTGGCTTCTCTGCACTGGCTGCCAGTTAAATCCAGGAGAGAATTTCAAATCCTTGTCCTCACCTGCAAAGCTATTCATGGTCAGGCACCATCTTATCTTAATGAGCTCATAGTACCCTATCACCCATCCATAACCTTACGCTCCCAGGATGCAGGGTTATTGAGGATCCCAAGAATCTCCAAAGGTAGAATGGGAGGCAGAGCCTTCAGCTATCAAGCTCCTCTCCTGTGGAACCATCTTCCAGTCTTGGTACGGGAGGTAGACACACTCTCTGATTTTAAGAGTAGGCTTATACCTTCCTTTTTGATAAAGCTCATAGTTAGGGCTGGCCTATCTACCCTTAGTTATGTTGTTATAGACTTAGGTTGCTGGGGGAACACTCCATGATGCACTGTGCTCTCTTCTCTCCCCCGTCTGACTCTGACTCCATATCTGCTCCTCTAAATGTCCATATCCTTATATTAACTGTTACTTTACTTTTTCCCCGGAGTCTTTGTGCTTAATCAACCTCCAGGTATTTCTAGGTTGTGGTGGGTGCTGCTGCTGTGGTCCTGCCTGACGCCTACTGCTCAAATTAGGACAGGAGATCCTGTGACTTGGATCCTAGTCTTGACCAGCTTAGCCCATGGACTATGATGACTTCTGGAAAGAACTCAAACATTCTCAGTAAACTGTTATTGTCATGTTGTTGTGTTCTGTACAAGTGACATCTACTGCATATCTGTGCATCCTAGGAAGACGGATTCCTCCTCTGTGGTTCTTCCTGAGGTTTCTTATTTTCCCTCTTTAGAGTTTTTTAAGATTTTTCCTCACCTGGTTCGCGGGTGTAAGTGCAGAGGATGTCACATCTGTACAGTTTGTCAAAGCCCAGTGAGATAATGTGTAAATTGTGATTTTGGGCTATACAAATAAAATTTGATTTGATTTGAAGAGTCTGCCCTTGGTCTGGTCTTCTATCCTGTTTTCAATGCTGCAATTAAACCCTCACCAGCCTGCTACCAGAGTCAAAAAGTTCTGTAGCACACATGATGCAAGGTTTACCAACCAATGGGCCATGGTGGCAGGTCTGTGAACATCCTCTGGTGGGAGTGAAATATAATGATTTTTCCATCTAAAGACAAAAAAAGTCACATGAGTAACTTGACATAAAATTAAAGTGCATACTTCAAATGATCATACAAATCATACCTCAACTTTCATTTTAATGTATTCAGGCAATCATTTATTACTGCTAACAAATAATTGCTACAGCTAGCTAACATTTCCACAGATGCAGTGGCACAAAAAAATTTGACACAACAGATGTGGGAGACAGTAGCTACGTTTAACAAGGAATCAAATATTCAGAATAAAGGGCTGACCCGAATAAATTGCCTCATGTAAACACGTCAACAGGAGCATTATGCATTGCTGATCCCCGTAGCTTGATTGTTGAGAAACAAAAGTAGGGCTTTCAATAACCTGGCGCAGCTCCATTCTTTAAGAGTGCCGAGTTTAAATTGCAGGGAAAAGCGTGAAAGTGCAAAGTGTAGCCACATCGGCCTTCAATTACAGCACAGTTGGAAGTGCAACCTCTTCTTCTGCGGTCATTTAAGGGAAATTAAACAAATCTGCACATGTCAAAATGCTGCTATTCTGATTAAAGCTTGGTGCATGTATACGCACGTCGTGATCGGATTATTTGATTTAGGCGGATTCGGAATTTCCCATTCCTCAAATTTTTAATCTGATTAAGACATTTTGCAAATGTACACTATTTTGCAAATGACTACAATAAATTTGGAATCAAATTGGGATCACAAGCGATGCTTGGCTGAAACCACAGTGCTTGATGTGTTGAAGTCCAGCTCCGTTTTTTTTATTTATTCGTGTTATATTTTCTTCTGTCATTTATTTGGGAAGGCAGTTCTTGCCATTTTTTTTTGTTTGTTTTTTTTTAATGCAGAATCAGAAGTTGGCCATTAACCTACATTATGGTATAATTTGAGTATAAAAACTGAAAAAGAGATGTTGGCAGATAAGTGGAGAAAGGAGTTTGGTTAAGTAAAAAAAAAAAAATTATGATTTGACTTTAGATCCTGTCACAATATTTAACTTCATTAAAACTAGACTTTTGGAAGAATGCTTTTACAGCTAAATTATCTCATGTGCGTTAAAGAATTATTATAGCCAATGCATATTATTCAAGTTTGTTGGATTAAGCTTGTGGCCACGTGGCGGAAATCTGTTGGAATTCCTTTGAATTGCTTAAAATGTTCATATGTACAATATTCCATCTTTCCATTGTAAGACCCTTAGACTGGGGTTGTCATGGTATCGCTGCAAGGTTTCAACTTGCGCAGGAGAAGCAGGTGCAGCTGCTGACATGCAGGCTGTAATGAGGGTTTCATTCATAGCTTTTAGTGGGTGCTAGCACAAGGCCACTTCATGTCTTTTAGGCTACACAGTTGCAGTGCTACAAAATGCAACCTATGGTGCGACTGACTGCTGAGCAACTCTGAGTACTTCATATTCTTCCTTTATATTAAGTATGATTCCAGTGTATTACATCACCTGATATCCACGTGCTGTCCATTCACTGATCAAAGTGACACAGACGTCGAGTGAAGTATGCACACTTCAGTGTTTTTGATAATAGCAAGGAAGAAAAAAAGAGTATTAGAAGAGACAAAGCTGTCAGGATGCAGATGTTGCATTATGTTATTGTAAACACATTTGCACTAAATTACTTTCCATTCAGCAGGTGAACATCAAGCCTTTCCTTTAAGATGAAACATGTTAATAAAGTGTAAATAAACTGTAGATCCTCTCTTTGTTCACCTTTACTTCTTTCACCCACTATCCATCTCTCTCTCTTGTGCACTTGCAGCCAGACAGAAATACAAGCTTGGTCAATCTCTCATCAACGCTGCCTGGCAGGGTGGTGTTTCCAACTTTTCACTTCCACTATCTCACCCTGACCCCCGACTCCCACTTCGTACTATGCAGAAGTGGGGTTATTTTTAGAGCTCAGTTGATGGTTTAAAGATGATAAGTTCATATTGTGCCATGGATTTTCTGGGAGGAAACGGGCTATTTCCCTTATTGCCCCTGACCCCCATTTCATTTCCTTCCTTGTATCCTCTCTTTCCTTCTCGAAAGCCCTTTCCCCCTTACCAGCATACTTTTTTTTTCTCCCGAACCCCTGCCTCATCCTCTCCCAACACTATATTGCCACAGTGATCTCACCTCCCTCCCTCCTCACACTTAGACAGTTTTCTTGTTTTCACATTCTGTTTCTCATCTTCGTTCACTCTTTTGATAGCAGCAATCTGGGCCTGTCACCATTCATATCGCTCACCCACTCTGTTGCCTGTCTGTGGACCAAAGACTCTTTGTGTGGCATCTCAAAGTGCTGCATTACCAAGTGTAACATTGCACAGTGAATGCTTGCAAAATCGGAATAAATCCTCAAACAATACCATCCAGAAGAAAGAACAAAAAAATTTACTTGAATCCAAACTTAACTTTTGTAACTCTAATTGTTTTATAAGTATGTTAAAGGCTCCAGGTTTATTTCTTATTGAGAAAAGTTTAAGGCTGAACACATGAACCGTCACACTCGTTTCAGAGCTCAATTCTGCCCTCTAGCATTGAATCTCTGTAGTGCATCTAAAAGTGCATCTTAAACAGTGTGAGACGAACCGAACTGTCTGCTATTTTTCAAAACAATGCTGCTCAGAGATGTAGATGTTGAGGGACATTTAAATAACTACTGTCACTTTGCCAAACTCTTAAAGCCTACATTTTCACAAGCCCTACTTCACATACTGTTTGAGCTGATGGTGTGCTCTGTTAAAAGGCAGCCAGGCATCTGTGCATCTCACCAGCCGTCTCAAATAGCCCTCGACATATGTTAACACTTTGCTCCCCAAATACCCAAAATGACAGCGTCGCTGTGTCTCTTTAAGACCTGCCGTGGAATGCTGTGGTTTGCCCAGGCGTTTGGAAGTGCCCTCACCCACACACAAACACAACCTTAAAAGTGACTTGCTCTAGTCCTCCATCGCCTTCTCCTTTTTCACTCTCTGATGGCTTTCTAACCTGGAAAGGCCTACATGGTGACATTTTTTGTGATGTCACGTAAGTTGTATCAATATTGTGCATTACTTGAAGGGAAAGAAAACTACGTCCTTCCCCTTATCTGGCATTTGGGCCAACGCAGGTCCTGTTTAGCATGTGTTTGTGCCACAGGTGAGAAGGGTGTGTGTGTTGGAGGGATTTGTTGTCTTTGGCAGCTATAATCCCATAAATGAAAAAAAAAACACACACACACACACACACACACACACACACACACACACACGAAAAAAACTTTGAATTAGCTAATTTTCACATTGAAAATAACCTTCACTGTCCATAATATGTACCAGTCTAAACAAAAGTGCACCACAGCCCACAATGAGCCGCTTCTTGCTTGAGCCAGACAGCCCTCCAGTGGTGGTATATGGTATTTGCCTTCTCTATGGATAAGATCAATAGGCAAGCTCCCTTTATTAGATCCAGATTTGACCGTCTTGAGGCACAGATGAATGATTTTTGTAGTCTGCTGAGCAGCCCACATTGAGTTCAGCCTGTCAGACATGTCTGGGGGGACATGGGGGAGGAAAGAGAGACTCTGGCCTCAAAGTAAAAGCCTTGAGAATGCAGGACAGGGGTAAACCCTAAACCTGAGAGCTCAGCCCAGGCTCGCAGCCTTCCAAGGAACAACACTTTTCTTATTGAGCCAGTGGGCCAGACCCAAATGAAAGGTGACAGCGTATTCATTTCACTCCCTGTTTTTCTTTAAGGGCTTTTTAAAACGCTGCTGAATGATGAGCGGTCAGTGGATTTATAGTTCAGGGCATGATTAAGGCTTTCTAAATGGCTCCGCTTACCTCCAGCTCTTGCCCTGCCTTTTTCCGTACGAGCAATCATTTTTGTAGGCTTTATTTCAGCTTCTTGTTCATGTAGGGATGACTCCCTCCCAGGCAACAAAGACAGATTTAAAATAGAAAGTGATCACCTTGTTTCCCATGCCCAGCCTGGACTGAAGGCAGGGTGTGGCCACGCTTGGGCCTGAACTGACCTATGACAAATGTTCTATTTATTTTTTTATTATTAAACTAATTATACGGACACGCACAAACCACAATTGCCCAAAGCAGAGACATCCACCAGATGAAGACCCAAATACACTCTCCTCTCTTTTGATTACGTGCATAGCAGAACATGTTGTGTGTAACGATAACATACATTTTTGTCTAGTCATCACGTGTCCTTCCACAAACATTGACCCCTCCCAGGCTCTCACCTCGGTCTAAACCCCCCTGGGGGCAAGAATACCAAGACTGAGCGGGCGAGGTCACATCGTGGACAAATCAGTGTTTCACTCTCGACCTGATGAGTGGCAACACATCAGAAGGTATCGGGAGGTTGTTAATTTATAGGGATGCTATTACCTTCATAAATGCTCGGCTCAAAAAATGACTGCCATGCTTTAATTTAATACTTCCCCCTGCCAATTATCTGCACTCTGTGTGAGTTATTTTCAATGGACTGCCAGAGAAGGAGATATAAAGAGCTGCTATGCACTCTTACTTTAGTTGTGTCGATGTCTCGTGAAGTCCGGACCTTTTTCTTGTTGTAAACATTTTGCTAAAGTTTGGTTTGGCTTTATTGCAAAATGTGTCACAATTGTTTTATTCTATAATGGAGCTGCCGTTCGTCAATTAGGCCTCAAAATCCACTGAAATAGAAATGATAGGAACACTAAAACCATGTTCTTTTTGAACATGATGACTGTATTTACGTCCAGCTCATGAATGCCTGGAAACTCGTGCTGAAAGATTTGATGTTCTGCTGCCCTGCCTTCCCTGGTGCCACATAGCCATTTTCTCTCTCCCTGAGGAACCAAATAAAAAGAGGGTTGGAATGAGACTTATCTTCATCTCATCATCTCTCAGTAGCCCCTTCAAATAAATAAATAACTCATTACAGTTCAGAGTAAGGAGCTTCATTTACTCTGAGAGATGCAATCGCAGTAGGTTGCCCAATCTCAAATATGAGAGTTATTGGTGGGATCCCAGGAGAAGGAGCTCTGAAATGTTAACATACCAGTGAGGAGAGACTGGCAGTGGAGATTGCCTGGCTTCACTGCGAAGCAGGAGTCAGTTTATTGTTAATTCACAGAAAGGGGTTTCTCTTTGCAACAGTGGCAAAGCAAGTATGCTAAACAATGATGAAAGTCGACCGAGGCACACGAGACTGTCAGGAGCAGCGTTTTAGCCAGCCAAAGGGGACACAATCACATCAAAGCCACATTTCACATTTAAACATTTAAGACTAACAGCCTGTTTGTTTTTTTGCTTTCTTAAAAAAACACAAAGAAGGAGTGCTGCAATTTAAGACAAAGCAGTCTTTGCCAGAAAGTGCGAGTTCTATCTATTGGTAAAAATAAATGAAACATTGTGAGCAGCTTTAGGTCCAGAACTGTTAAAGGCAGCTCCACGGTTCTGTTTCCTTTCTGTTGCTTGGAAACTCTTCGATTTGCAACATACAACATATTGCTTTAGTCTTTCTGTTGTCACACAGTTTCGTAGTTGCGGCTCAAATGTGTTAGAAAACTTCTTCTACTGTATCCTGAGGAAGGCGAAACAGCAGGCACATGAATGCCAATTTTTAGCAGAACGGATGTTGGGATTTCCGTCCATTGTTTGGTGCTGGGAACACTATTATCAGTGTTGTTGTTTTAATCAATGCATTAGGAAACGTTGCAACAAACAGAAGGTCTAGCCGCTGATGAAAGATGACCTTTTTTACCAGGATGACCCCCACAAGTGCAAGAGAAGAAAAAAGAGAGAAATGTGAAGTAAAACGATGAGACTTACAGGAAAATCTCTTGTTTTCGTGTAATCATGAGTGCTAAAACAAATGTTGTTTTTTTTTGTTTTTTTTTATTGTGGATGCTTGGTTCAATGAGCAAAAGAAGTAGGGTCTAATGAATAAGAGCACCACATTGTCATTGTCACCTTTGACACATCCGCAGCAAACAGTTACAAGTGACTTCTGCATTTCACTTCAGCTGCGCTGCGTGAAAGAGTGACCTTGATGAGGTTATAAAAAGGTTGATTACACTTGCCATGAATTGGCCCCGTATCCTTTGAGGGGACTCTCGGTCCAAGATGAGGGCATCGGTGTGAAGGAAATGGAGTTAGTGAACTGAGCTGGGGTCAAACGAGCAGGAAAAGATAAATCCGCTGCAGAGGAACCTGTACTGCTGGTCTATTCCTCCGGGAACTGTCACTGTTAGCATGAATGAATATCTGCTCCACAATGATTTAAAGTCATTATAAATGTATTATCAACATAAATGGGTTTGATCATTTGGAATAAAATAATTGGAAGTTGGCACTCGATCTTTGTGTCAGACCAATGTATTTTTGTAGTTGTAATAGAACATAAATCCATTTAAAGACACTTTCTCCTACCTGCAGAACATTACCTGCCACACATTAACAGTTTCCTGGAAGACCAATGTTTGTGCAGGGATTTTTGGTGAGTTTGAGGTTGACCAACTTGTACACGGTTGTTCCGTGGATGTCTAGTTGCTATTTAACACGTACGATAGTTAAAAACAACCATTATGTATCGTATAGTTTTCCGCTATAGTTTTTCTTAACCAGCAGGTTTTATAAAGCAGATTTACGATGCTCTCTCTCTCGCGCGCGCGCGCTCTCTCTCTCTGCTTTTCCCTTATTTCATGGTTCAGTGGCCTCACACGGCAGGCAAGGGGAGGTTTTCTCTCGCTGCTCATTGGTCGCGGCTCTCGCGTCTCCGCAGCATTTCCATTCATCCACCCGGTGCGCCTTCTCAGCCTCCACCAAAATAACTCACTGTCACCATTATTGGAAAACGCCACTGTCCGGACAGGACTCTAATTCTTTTCTGAAAAATTGAGGTGTGGTCGGATCGAAAAAAAAAAACCAAACCAACAAGCAAAACAAAGCAAAGACAGAGCGGGCGAAGGGTACAGAAAGGACAGGTGAGTGACCGAATGTCACAGGACTAAGTGTTTGCGCTTACTGACGCTCTGCTCTGTTCAGGCGACATTTAAAGCAACGTTGGGTCTGCAGGAGGACAATAAATGTTTTCAACTTCTTTTATTGGTTTTATTAGATGCGCCGAGTGTTGCATTGAAGCCATAAACTGATTATAAACTGACCGATTATAAGCAGAGTTTCGTGCGTCGCGAAGGAAATGTCTCAAACTTTGAGTAGAAGATCACCGCATTAGACGATTTTCTACTTGAGTTTTACGATGTGTCAGGTCTGGGTTAAAAAACTGTCACTTTCAGAATCGAATAAACTGAACTATCCGCCAGCTCGCTTTTTCGCTGTGGGGGGATAGAATGAATGTGTATTAGCTGGGAATCAGTTGGCTCTCGTATATGATGGATAACAGCAAGGTAAGATGCTTAAAATGTAACACTAGAGGGGTCCCGGCCCACGGGGCTGTCTCAGAGGAAGGTTCACGCCGTTATTCATCAGTCCTCCTCTCTTTAATTGGCTGCAGATGCACTATCCCATGTGCTTTTTTTACCGCCTAGAAATTGGATGCACTTGGGGAACTTTATGATCCAAGTCCATGCGTTTGCCTGTAAGTGCAAAAAAAAAAACACCCCCAAAAAACCCCAAACAAACAAACAAACAGCGGCCCCCAAAATCGTGCCACGCTCTAAGGCACCCTTCCACAAAAAAATAATGAGAAAAAAAGGAAAGCTTTAAAATCCCTGAAGGGTTTTAAAGGAAGGTCTCCCTTGTGTTTCATTTGTCCTTTAAAGACAGAATTTTTCTGTCAGATTCTGAAGGGTCAGTGACCCGCGTCCCCCAGAAATTATGCGAAAATGTGCTTCTTGATTGAATATTTTTTGTAGATCAGAGCGCGCACGTTACCGAGAAGCACCATAATACCCCATGAAACTGTTCAAATATCGAACTTTTTCGGTGCGTATGGAATATCAACGCGTTTGGTTGGCTTTAAAACAGCCATGTGTTATGGTATATGTCACTGCCTTCCTAATGATTGTGCAGGGAGGGAAGGGCTAAAAGACACCGTCCTCTAAGTGCCCTTTCACCCCAGACTTTGTAAGCTGCACTTATTAAAGCGAAAAGTGTTTCAATATGTGGTAAGCTTTAGGGGAAAACGTGATGGGGGTTGGGATGGGGCCCTCTTCTTCTGGCTGCAAAGCTCCTATTGGGCGACTTGGACTAATTCATCCGTGTTACCAGTAGGTTGTCATTTCCATGCGTCCGTGCTGTTAATGTAAGGATGGTGGTAAATTAAAGCCAAGCCCTACCTAATACCGCTGACCGCTACGGAGAAAAATGAGCTCTCTATGAATGAATCAAAGGATTGTGTCTGCAGTCAGACGGGGGAGGGGGATAAGCAAAAAAAACTGACTTTCCTTTATTTTGGTGGAAGTGGTAACCCATGCGTGCCCAATATGTGGAAGTAAAAAAAAAAAAAAAAGTATCTGCTGTAGTGGACAGCACGAAGTTGTCATGTCAAGTGAAGGAAGTGATGAATCACAACGAGAAAGTCTGAGTTTCTGCTTTACATTTTAGCTAAATTTCAGATCACCGCAAAAAGTGAAAAATAAAAAAAATAAATGCAAAATGATTAAAAAAAAAAAAAATGAAGTTCAAAACGAAATAACAATAGTAATATTAATGATCTTCCTTTCCTCAGGGCCCATTGGAAACTGAGCAACCTTGGGCCTGTCAAGTAGACATGTTTCAAACTGTTCCTGACACGTCGTCTTACGTCAAGGTAAGACACCACCGTCTCTTCCATCAGGTAATGTTGGAGCGGCCACACCGTTGGTCCTCTCTTTTTCACAGCTCCCCATATGTTCAAAAAGTCTGAAATGCAACATGTCAGCCTCTACCTGTTACTCACATCTGGTATACTGATATGAAAACAAACAGGAAACCAGTGGCTTCCTTTGTTTGAATTAGTAAGTTAAGAAGAGTGATTCAATGTTAACAATACAGCTGTTGGTTTTATAGGCCTTGGGGGTCGAAAAAGAATCCCGTTGAAAATATATTGGTAACATTAACACCTGAAACTTTACACAGTCTCCTCCATCCAAATGCTGCTGCTTCGGGTTTGACGTCATGAATCTCTCTCTGTCTCTCACTGTTCGGAGAATGTAAATAAAACCACATCTGGTTTTCACATCTGCATGGCTCTCAGGTGGGGTAGCATGCATACGCATACCTGCAACTACATATCATTAAAACAGGAAATATCCCTTTTTTATTATTATTATTATTTTTTAAATCCTATTTAAATGTTGAACCAGCCTCAGCCTCCCTGGCCTCAGTCACAATCACCCGCAGAAGATCGGGCCTTTGTGATTAGGCGAGCTATGGCAATATCGTCACATTAAAAGGTATTTTCTTTTCCGGGGCGTCTTGTTAATGTTTTCAGTGCTGATTTCCCGTCTGAATAAGGGCCCTTTTTTTATCCAGCCTCTGCGTTTGTGCCACTGCAGAGAGACTCAGAACAATCCCTGATTTGTTGTGAAGGAGTTCAATGTTTAAAGGGAAAAAATATATACTTTTTAATAGGACAGCAGGCCATGACGGGCTATTTTACAGTCCGAGCTTGTTCCGTTCCGTCTGCATCCCATAATGCTATTGTTCTTATTTTGTTATCGTAACTGGATTGAGGGCGGGTTTTTTGTTGGGTTTTTGTTTTTTGTTTTTTTTGCGTGCAAGTCCCTCGCATGCTGATTCCACGTCCCGGAAGATATTGGTCCCAATGTGGCACGCCTCAATACGAAATGTAAAGAAATATTCATGATTCGAGCGAATCCACGGCCCAGCATTTGGTTTTGTTTGGTTAAGGCTAGGCGAGACGGAACTCTCCAATAAAAATAAATCTCATATTAATGACGGCCTAGAGCAAGGGGCCAGACAGTTCGTGCGTACTGTGTATGCGCTGCAGACTCCACATTTTAGCCTTCGGTGTTTGGACTCGGACTGTCTTCTGGGAGGAATAAGCTGAATACAAGTCTGATACACAGCAGCAAACTCAACAGTCTCACGATGACCGGGACTTTTTGTTGTTGTTGTTGTTGTTGTTGTTAGAGGAACACTCCTCCGACCAGATTTTTAGAACATTCAGTGATGGTTACGCAATTTTCCCACGTCTGAGCTGATCAAATGAGTTGTTCACAATTCAGACTTCTCCATTAAAAACGTTCTAAATGATGTAAGTATAAGTTCGTGGGGACTTTTCTTTCTACTTGCACGTTGAGCTGCACACGCAGAAACAAAATGTGTCATATTAAAGAAGTTCATCTCACTCTCTGTATTTCCCTTTTGATTGATTGTTTCACTTGTTAGGCCTGTGTGCAAAATAAAAAATATACTCACATTCTCTCGTGTAACCAGTTTCTCTACACACTAAACCGAGGAGATCTTTTAAGATAATATAATAAAGAGAGGATGTGCCTCCCAAATGAAAGAATGCTGAGCATAAAGTCTGCATATGGTGACCCACCGTTGGCTGGCTGCCCTGGTGGACAGACAGAGCAGGGCTCTTGGTGTAAGGAAGAAATGTCTGGCTGTCTAGTTCCAGTGTCAAGCCAGATGTTATGTGGTTCACTGTGTAAACCAACTTGCATCTGTTTATTGGCCTTCCAAAATGTTTGTTACCACTATATTCATTATGGGCTCAGAAGGTCCTGGACCCCCAATCTCTCTAATATGTTACCTGAATGGTGGGTATTTTAATACAGAAAGGGGGAAAGGGTCGGATCTTGTTGAAACTGCTGGCAATATGTTGTTAAACTAGTTTTGTGTCGCGTGAAAAGCATCCTGACCAGTTCCAACGGTTAAGATTTTTTTTTTTTTTTGTCATTTTACTGATGAAAGCCGAGGATATAAAACCAAAGAGGCACATCACAGTAAAGACTTTAGAAGATGTGTTTGTGTCACTTGTGGAAAACCACGACGTCGAGGTTAAATCTTAAGCGCTTATTTATTGTGTCGTTCTGTGTGATAAAAGGTCTATATGAAAACCTCCGACTCTGGTTTGAGTGGGCTGGACTAAAGAAAACGAAACCGAAGCAGTCACTAAAGAGTTAAACAAGGTGTCTCCCTTAATTACACGAGCCTGAACTGGCCTCAGGCAGGAGATGCCTTGACCCCTAGCAAGATCCAGATGTGGTGGTCCCAACGGTAGTGGCTGTTGGTGGTGGGGTCCCCCGGCCCTACCAGACCCCAGTGTCGAGAGCAGACAGGCCGGCCCTGCTGTCAGTCTCCGTTGGACCAATTTGAGGCCATTCCCCGCGGCACAACCCCAACACAGCAAAAAAAACAAACAAAAAAAAACAAACAAAAAACGAAAAAGTCACCACTTAAGTTTAGAATCAAGAAAATGGTATAACCGGATTTCCTTCAAATCAAAGCGCGCCTTACGTTTTAGTTCAATTTAATGTCTTAAGAAGAACTAACAGCCAAACGCTGATCGCGAACATTTCTAATAAATAAGCTTTCTTTCAATGTTATTTGTCTGCTCGCTCTCAGAGTCGACTCAACGTCCAATATCTGCGCTAAAATTAAGTTTGAATTGACGAGGGCCATTTTATATGGGGGAGGAATAGAAAATAAAAACTAAGAGTGGGGATTTAAGGGGAATTCCTTTTAAAAGGAAGAAAAAAAAGGCGAGTAGTAGATGCCGACTAAAACTTAATAATGGTTAATAATGGTGAGTTTTTGTCGATCGGGCTGTTTTGGCGCATTGAACAGCAGACGCACACGTGTATAGCAGACACTCCGACTATAGCGCGGTCAGAGGCTGA
>KV751336.1:2735213-2748295 GCA_001698575.1 Mola mola
TTGATATTCTCATGTCTATCTGTTAAATATAAAACCCACAGACAGGAGATGGTTAGCTTAGCTTAGCAGGAGAAGAAAAGCAGGAAGAAAAGCTGGACCCACTCTAAAAATAAACAATGTGGCATATATAAAAGTCACTCACAAAAACATTACGTGTTTTATACATATAAAAAGTATAAAGGTATGACTCCAAAAAGTCAGTGGCCCATCCAAAAAGTAACTCATACTTTATAAACCTGCTTAGCAGCTTAATGCTAATTACTCGCTAGCTGTTGCTTGAATACAATGGAAAGAGTCATGCCCACATTCTCGTCTAACTCTGCAAGAAAGCATACACTTCTTAAAATATTTCTATAGTGTAATATAATTTTGTTGCCATATTTCCTCATATTGAACCTTTAAAGTTAGTTGAGAAAGACATAACAAACATTTGCTCCTTCAACCTGCAGGAGGCGCTATCAGTGGTGAGTGAAGATCAGTCCTTATTCGAGCCTCCGTACGCTGCTGCTGCCCCCCTCCCCAAGACAGACATGACTGCATCTGGCACACAGGACTATGGCTCTACCCACAAAATCAACCCCCTGCCCCCTCAGCAGGAGTGGATCAACCAGCCAGTGCGGGTCAGCGTCAAGAGAGAGTATGAGCACATGAATGGATCTAGGTAAATTAGCCTGTCCTAATTAGACATGTCAGACATTTTGATAGATGTAGCAACAGCTGCTATAAATGTTTAGAGTTAAAATTTGACGGTCCATTTTTTAACAACAACTTGACATCTCCTTTTGCTTCTAATCTTCAAAATACTTGGCCATGGCCAGAGCTTCTTCTACATTACGATGCCAAAGTCAATGACTGGAAAGGAAAAACCGACAACACCCAATTTGTCTGCTGATAATATTTTCATGATTCTCTTGTGTGTGTGTGTGTGTGTGTGTGTGTGTGTGTGTGTGTGTGTGTGTGTGTGTGTGTGTGTGTAGCAGAGAATCTCCAGTAGATTGCAGTGTGGGTAAATGTAATAAGCTGGTGGGGGGTGATGATGCCTCTCAGATGAACTATGGAAACTACATGGATGAGAAGAATGCTCCTCCACCTAACATGACTACCAATGAGCGGAGAGTTATTGTACCTGCTGGTAAGAATAGCTTTCTGATCAATAATGCAAATCCGTATATTACCTGACATGAGATGAATAGTGTTAAATATGTGCCTTGTATGCGTATATGTGTTCTGTTGTTGATGTGTTCATGGTTATAAGCTTTTTTTTTTTGTTTTTTTTTTAAGTTGTGTTGTTACATTGTAGCCAGAGAGGCCAAAGAAAATGGCTGTGTTTTCACAAAAATAAACAAGTGAAATCAGCCAGCTAAGCCAAACCCTATCGATCCAACATCCAAGAAGATTCTGCTACTGGTTCAGAAACAATTGTTGTTTAGACAATGAACTTCCTGTCTCTTCTTCTGTCGTCCTGCAGATCCGTCGTTGTGGTCCCAGGACCACGTTCGCCAGTGGCTTGAGTGGGCCATTAAGGAGTACGGCCTGTTGGAGATCGACACGGCCATGTTTCAGAACACAGACGGGAAAGAACTGTGCAAAATGGGCAAGGACGACTTCCTCCGGCTAACTACCATGTACAATGCAGAAGTGCTTCTCTCTCATCTTAATTACCTCAGGGAAAGTAAGTACAATTTGTAGAACATTAGGATTGATAAAGAGCCATATTGAGAGAACCAGTGAATGATAACCAGTTTTTGGAAGAAAATACTGAACCTTGGTTAAAGTTGTTGGTTCATGAGTGATAAAAAATAAAACCGAGAAAAGGCCATATTGAGCTCAACTCTTCATATCCCTACTCTTCATCCTTCTATTTACACTTAAGTTGATTTCTGCAGTGGCGTCCATCTTTGCCAAAAAATGCGAGTCAAATTAAACTTTCAATCAACACACAAGCCTCTTTTATGTACTTTCCCTTACTTTTTGGATGAGAAGTGTGAGTAAAATCATTCCAGACCTGAGGCAAACAACATGACACTTCTTTGTCACCACACTGTACTCACATTACCACTTACAAACAATGAAATTGCTTTTACTGGAAACTCATTTCTCTGTAATGGCTACCCACTCTTAAGAAGAGCTGTGGAAACCAAGAATTTTTCTTTTCCTCCCCTCGATAACCATCGCATAAATCCCCCACTTGACTTTGCAGTGCCTTATTCCACACAGTCCAGAGAGATGAAGCCCAGGTGCTTTGCCTCAGGAATCATGCTTGGTCTGTGTGTTCAGCACAGCAAAGAAAGTTGATCTGCAATTTGCAATGGAGGTAACTAAAATTGAGCCTCCTGCCTTTGAAGAGTTCCTCGCTTCAATCCTGTTTCATATGTTTTGTCTGGAAAAGTCAATTTTCTGAGTCTGAATGCAAATTACCTTTTTTATATAAGATTCAGCATCTGGTGTGGCTGCTGCTTTGAATACACAGTGAGGTCTAAGTTCGGACAATAGGTTCAGATAATAGGTGTAGGCCATGTGATTTTTTAGATATACATTTTTTCCCATATTTTAAGTCTTTGCATTCTGTTCTGAAATAAAGTAAAGCTTCACAGCATACCACCATGGTGGCTGGAGTGACTGATGGCTCTACTATATTTAACATTACTCCTAAGATATTGTGATGGGCCTCAGCGTGATGTAATGGGAACTGTATTTTGTGGGTGTCAACAGTTTTCTCTGCGCACGGCGTCTGGGCAGAGAGATTCTTGTCATGAGTATAACAGTCTCATTGTGCAGCGTTGCAGCGGGTGGATCTGTCTGATTGCCACTGGGCACACTTCGCAGAGCAGTTTTCATTATAGCCACTGGCTGCGGGACTTAGCCACAGCTTAGGCATGCTGCACCGTGACTTTGTCCAATGCTGCCCATTTTTTTATTTATTTATTTTTTTTTATTTAAACCTTGTGTTTTTTGGAGACAGAAGAAATGTCTCAGGAATCCTCTCCACTTGCCAGTTGAAACTGCTTTGGATCAGTTCCCGACAATCAAAAAATGAATGCTCCTGTCCTGGACTGGCTGACCTGTTTTGGGGCAGATCTCAAAGAGGCAAGAGTGTGTATTATTGATGCTTGGAGCCCAACAGCAGGAACCACGTTAGTAAATGAACATCTTAGGAGGACTGAAGAGAACAAGGAGAAGGGTTAAGGCTCTGTATACACCCTGCAGGGCTGATGATTTGGAAAGCAAAGCTGTTTTTTTCTGTCCCCCATCAGCACAAGCAAACACAATCATAGACATGGAGTAACCCCATCCAGAAAATAGACCTCTGACTTCACTCATGAGAGCTGGAGCTTGGTCAAGCCTCCAGAACAGAGAAAAAAGAGAAATGGAGGGGAAAGACCTGGAAGTATTAGTGGTTACATGTCATGTGCTGTCTTCCTTCAACCCTATTCACGACCCAGTCTTACCCCCCCATCACCTTTCAAAAAAATGAATGGTCCGATGGGGGAACTGCAATCATTTCATACACATCTGTGTTCATCATGTGTGCCTTGAGTTCTGTTTATTGAACCTCTGATTAACATTCCTCAGAGTCATTACGCCTTGTATGTGGACAAGGCACAGGGCAAGGACATACTTCCCCACCCTACAGCCATACCATAACAAGACATTCCTGCGACGTCATGTGCAGAAAAACTCAGACACCCACACTGGTGCAACCATGGGCACAATCTGAACATCTGTCTGGCTACCCAGCTGCTTGCACTGACAAGGGTAGTTGCCCACGCATAATTTTTGCCTCTTTGTTGGTCAGTCATCCAGATTTTCATAAGAGATGGCTGCACGCACCCCAATGTGCTTTCAATTTGGGGTGCAATTTGAGAATTTGCTCAAATTAGTCTGTCAGGGAGGGACTGTGGATGGTTTGCTTTATCGCACCCATGTAGGTCGGTTTGATACCACATGTGCTGGTAACGGAGCAGTCCCGAGGAAACCTCAGACAATGAGAGACACACAGATCCTCTGACACATAGCAGTGCAGGAAGAGAGGCAAAGCAGAAATGGAACAGGAGTGAGGATGGCAAATAACTAATGTAGATTGAAAAGAACTAACAGTAGAGAATGGAAGAAAAAAATACAGTACATGGCAGGTAGATGCTGCGGTAGTTAGGGGTAGGGGTAGACAAGTGTAAAAGGGTATGAGAAAAGAGAAGCATTTACAGAAAACTAGTGTAAAATTGAGAGAAGGTGAACTATTTTTTAGAAGTGTGTAGAAATGGTCCAATATGGCCATGATTGAGAGCCGCTGGAGAAAAGCAATAGTTCTGTTTCCCAGCTGTCACCGCTGCCTGTTTGTCTTGATGGTTTTACAGTGAGGGAGTCAAGACAGAGAGGGAAGGGGAGAGAGGGAGAGTGATAAGTCTGGGCTTCCGCACTGCTGCTGCTATTCACTCCAGAGTGAGGGACATTTTCGAGACCTCAATAGTTTATACAGACTGTAAACATCTGGGCTTGAAGGCTGAGTAGGGAAAAAGGAGTTCTGGAGAGCTCACACTCTCTCCTTTTTCTCTGCTCACAACATTTTTATTGAGCTGCTTTTGCGTTAGTTCTTTCTATTGGCAGATTATCACTGATGCAGTGGGGCTCAATGGCCTGGCCCTGAGCCCTTTTCGGTGAGCTGTGAGCTGTTAGCTGCCATTGTAGAGCAGTTTGCAGCTGCTCACTTGAATGTAATAGGCTTCAAAGTCTCACAGCGCAAAAGGAATTTATGTACATATAACATTAGCATAAGTGGAGGTGGATAATAAGCACTTGCTATTCATGTAAACACTCCAATGAACTCAACTGTAATTTAAGATAGCTGCTTAGAATTGCACTTTCAATTTAATGGACAGTTCAGAATGTTGATATGAAGCAGTTCTGTAAAACCTTGGATTTCAGTCAGTGTCGATTTTCATGTAAATTCCACCATTTATTTATTTTTTTTAAATCCTATCCATAATATCTGCACTGGGTAAATTAGGGTTGGCAAAACAAATGCCTGTATACTCCACCATAAATGTGCCACCTTTCCAACAGGGAAGTTTTTGTGACTTTCCAAAATTGACTAAGGCTCAGGTAATTGGTTATGTATGTGAAGGTTTGAAATGTTTTTCAGTACCATTTATTTCTCCAAAATTGAAGAAAAAACATAAACCTCTACAGCTCATATCTCGGAAATCCTACCAAAAATCTATATAGAACTATAGATAAAATAAACAACAGTTTATTTTACGTTTTTGGATGAACCACCCCTTGAAGCTTTAGAGATTTATTGACCCATCCCTTCAATACAGTCTCCTTAAACTCACACAATATGACTGAACTTCTGCATTTCTTTTGTCATTTTGGAAGAAACATTCCATTATGTCATTATGAGGACATCATTTAAACATTTTCGTGACACCATAAGTAATGAGAGTCACTGTCAGTGTTTGGCGGTAAAGAATACTTAGTAAAGCATTTGAGTGATTATATTCCTTTTTCGAAGGAACCAAAAAAGTGTGAAGGATTACAAACTCAGTAACTGTATCACATGTGTTTTGCACGATAGCCTTTTCTGATTTTTGGAGTTTATTAAAGGTACTTAAAGGATATTAGTTTGTTCAAAGATCATCTGGTGCTGCTCATGTTCGTTTGGCATCGGCTCTCATTAGCCTTTAACAAAAGAACAGAAATTTGACCCCTTGGTTGTCTCATTTAAATGGTTTGTCATAATAGCTGACTTCTTAATGTTAGCCACTGGTCTCCTCCTAATTTAGTCACTTTTGAGCCTATTTCTAGTACCATGTGTAACCTTTGTGCTCCACACATTAAAATTTTCGGGGCCTTAATGATAGGTGATAGCTATTAGAGGCAGTAATTGTTGCAATTCTGTGAATTGCATCATTGTTGTGAACACAATATCTTAGGAAATGACACAAATTCTTAAAATTTGGCACAAACATTCATTTGGACCTAAGTTTTGTGGTCAGAAATCAAAGATAAGGTTGTTGTGACCTATTAAACATGTTTTTAATCAGAACTCAATAATTCATTTGTTAGTTATGAAGAAATTTTGCACACATTGTGCTGATTGTATAAATCCTCTGTAGATATGGTGAATGGGAAATGTGAATATGTGTGACCATGTGTGTAAAGAATCAATTTTAAAGCATTCATAGCTTCTTTTCAGCAACAAGCATATTTGATGCACTGTAGTCCATTTTCAGGTGATTGTAATTTTACAATGAGACCAAGCTCTCTATTAGTCACTACATACATTATATTAGTCTGGACAGTCATGGATGCAAACTCCAACTTGACTGGTGAGGACTCTGTAATTGTAGCTCTGTCATTATCTGCTAGCAGTTTCCATCTTCAAAGATATTTTGGTCATCTCTGAGTGTTTACTGTCTGACCAGTTAGAACATCTTTTTGTGGAGCACAACCCACTTTGGAAATGCGCATGTTGACAAACCTTTGGACAAAGCTCAAGTCTCATACATAAAGAGAATCACTAGTGGCATGTCTGTGGTGCTTTTGCTGAGAGGTTGTATACAATCTGTGGAAATATTGGATACGTTGATCTTGATCAGAAAAAGATGTTGACGCCTTGGTAATAGGTAAATAGTACAGTACTTTTTTCAATGAATGAGCAATGGGTAACTAATAATAAACAATGCCATCTTGACAGTAGGGACTGTCAATTAAGAGAACGCTCATATAAGTTGTTTTGGAAGGCAATGACAAGTCTGTTTTGGTTTGGAGGACTAATTGAAAATTTCTAACGACTACTCAGTGCAGCTTTATCTTATAGAGCCGAAGGATAGCTTGCAGTTGGCTACAGCCCATTTGGCACCCCTGAGGTGGTAAGATGGCCAAAAGCGGGCGACAGTCACCTCAGTTTGTTGACAAAGTTTAGACCACACTTCTGAGGCAATGGTATCATATTGCTCTACAGGATAAAGAGTTGAGAATGTAGGTCAATCACAAGGATGAACAAGTTCTTAAAGATTTCTGTCCATATTATGGAGGCCTTTTTGAAAGAGCCGTCAGTCATAGGAAAAAAGAGAAAAGAAAACTGTTTGTGGTTGTTATGTAATCTGGCAGTCTGTGAGCAGATGTGACTAGAGATGGAAAGACAGAGTGAGGGTCTTGAAGGCTGAACACTGGCCCGTCATCCACTGTGCTGTCAGATCAACAGGGACATGTTTGTTTTCTGAGAGAGGAAGAAGACATCCAAATAAATAGGCAGCACAGCCTCTACCAAACTGTCAGCTGTGGTGTCTCTCTCTCTCTCGCTCTCTGTCTTTCTCACTCCCTCTTTCTTTCTCACTCTTGAACAGCAGTCTTGAATTTCTCTGTGGGATGCTTTGAGGTTTTTCTCAGCAAGCTGCCTGTTTGCCTGTCTGGGTCAGCCCACATATGTGGCAAGGAAAAGGGTTAACAGCTCCTTCCCTCTCCTTCTCTCAGTTTTTTTTTATCTGTTCATCTTTTTCAAACACTTTCTTCACCATTCTAAAGATTGCGCTTTGGTGGTTCGCCCCTGTATGCTTATACTCAGCGTGTGGAATTAGTTTTGTACGGGGAGCTGCATTTGATTGCTGTGCAGGGACCCTGCTTCATACAATGGCTCCCCTGTTCTGAGGCCCCCAGGTTTCTAAACTAGACCCAGAGCCTTGGGGGTGCCATGGAGTAGGACGAAATGGCTAGGGTTGGGTATTGGGAGGTTAGAATACATTTGTGGAGCACCCCACTCCTAACCCAACTGCTACCCCCTAAAAATAACAGCCCCCCTTGTCTGCGACCGTGGGCCCCTTCAACCCCCAACCCCAGCGGCAGCAGCACAGGGAGTTAGGTAAGGAACCTGAATCAGATCTCAAGTAAAGTACATCTCACATTTAATTTTTGCTTTGGAAGTTTATGTTTGCTCTCAGATTGATGTGTTCAGAAAAGGTAGCAGGCAGCTCTCCACAGCCATCTCAGTGCTAAATCTTAAAACTCCTCATGTAGTAGCCATCTAGTGTTTTCACTGTGCATTTTTGGGTCTGTTTTTCCACTCGCTGATTTATGCCTGGGGGCAGCTAAAATTAAGAGAGCATTTTGGTGCCGCCCAGGGTGCCTGTGTAAGTGGAGGAATGCAGCACAGAGTTCTGCACCATAAGGTGAAATGAATAGGCAGCCATATGCAGAGTCCTGTCTCTCTGACTTTATTATTCAGGATAAGCTTTGCTGTTAAAATGCTGACTGTTCTTCCTACATTTAACAGACTGTATGTGTGTTGGAGTTGTCTCTGCTTGTCATAAATTTGTTTCCTTTTGAAATTATTTTTCAAAGCAAAACGGGATCACAATTCAAGGATGGGTAAAAAGCTTCTTGACAGTAATTGAACTGAAACTTAGACTGCCACCTGCTGGCTATGGAATGCTCTTCGAGCTCTTTTTCTCACTGTATTACAATTTCACTTAAATCAGTCATGTCATGCAATTTGCATTCACAATTTTTTTTTCTGAAAATGAAAAATTTTATTGCCTGATGTTATAAATCAAAAATTATTCCTAATGCTAAAGTTGAACCTACACAAGTGCAGTACTGTAATATGTGTGCTGGTAATCTGTGGAACCTTTGAGTGGGCAAGTTGCTTATCCAAAGAACGAAGAGTTTGTAACTATAACTTTATTATCCAAAGTGTATTGTGTAAACAGATATTCAATAATTTATTTTCATTTGGGTTGGGTTTTTTTTTTTTTTTTATCACAGTTATTGACAAAAAAATGACATTACAGGACAGAAAGAATTCATGTTATCTTATCTTACTTTACACTCTTTTGATTCATTTTCTTGCAGGTAGCTCATCATTATCCTACAATACACCATCTCACACAGACCCATCACCACGCCTGGCTGCCAAAGAAGGTACGTGCACATGTATTTCAGTTCCTAAACCTCTACCTTCTCTCTACCCTGTGTATGTATGTTTGATATCAGTGGAGATTAAAAATAGGTGGCAAACCACATCGTCTGCTAGTTTCAGACCCACAGAGAGCACATGAGAACATATGCACTCACGCAAATGTTAAGCACATATAGCCACTGAGTGTCACTAACAAAGCTGTGCGCAGGTGCACCTTTTGTGTTCACTATAAATAATAACAAAGCTGCTAGAGCGAACCATGCTATTCAGCCTGAACATTGGGACGACACTGGAAGACAAAGCAGTGTGCTGAAGAGTTCTGTCCACAGCAGCAGAAGTGAGAACATACATGAGACATTGTGAATGAGTTTGTTTGTAGGAGAGACAGTCATCATGGACAGAAGCAACAGTGTTGGTAAACATGGTAGAAGAGCTGATTTGCTTTACGTTTGAATGTCTGTGGTGTTTTCAAGCAAATTAATGCCAGTGAAAATAACAATGGCTGATAAAGAGAGCAACCGTCCACCACAGGTGGGATGGATGTGTGGGAAGAAACTTGCTGCTTCTTGTCATTTTGTACTTTCACACATTTTGCCCTACAAAATCCATCTCTTGTATATACACACCTTTGATGAGGTGACTGTTGCTGTTTGTAGAGGAACTAGGTCTTGCTGAAGATACAAGCAGCTAAGTGGTGCAATGAATGCAATGACTGCAGTATTGGCCTGCCTTCACATATTGTCTTTTCAAAACAGGAACAAAATGTTGGAAGTTAGTTGAGGATATTTCATTTGTTTTGAAACCAAGTCAACTTTAATCAACAATTAAAGGTGAGATAGGTGATTCCTGGGGAAGACAGCTGATTGTTGAGTCTATGTTTATTGACATGGGAATTAAACTCAACAGTCACTTATCTCTCTCCCAGAATTACTCACGCCACCTTTAAAGGTACGGTCCGTAGGATTTAGGGGGAACTATAAGCAGAACTGTAATATAATATCCATATTTAAGTTTCCATTACTCCCTAGAAAGTAGAAAATGTTATGCTTTTTGTTGGTGAACCTTTGATATCTTAAGAGGGAGTGGGTGTTTTTCCAGGGAACTTGCCTTCTGTCTACAGTATCCCCAATGGGACACACTAACAAGTGATCTCAGAGAGGGCCCTTCTCATTTTGTCATGCAATAAGCAACTACTGTAGGTTTTCCCAGCTCATTCTCATAGAGAGCTTATGAGACGTTTATGATGAAATTTGACATTTTTTATGGCCCCTGACATCAGATCCGGATGCACAAGGTATATATATACCCTTTGTTATCAGAAATGCATAAGGGTTACATATAGCTGTAATATAAAGGGATCACTTTCAGATGACTTGACAGTCAAAGCAAGAAAGTGCTTAGAAGAAATGTAGAAAGAAAATGAATCAGAGTTTTCAGATAAATAGAAATGTATCAGTCAACGAGACCCGCAAAATGTAATTTTGCACTACACAAAATTCTTGCAAAAACCAGGTTTGGTTTGTGAAGAACAACACACACAGCAGCTCATGATGAAGTTGTCTTTCCTGTGGATACCTTTTCACTCTATAAATATTATTTTGTGCTAACACAACATGAACTGGGCAAAGGTCGTAATGCATATCTGGAAATAAAAAGGTATGCATCCTTTACATCAGCTATATGGTGTCACCAGCAGAGACAGGAGAAAGGACTGCAATAACAGAGATAGCAGTGCTCACAGGATGAGGGGTCCTATCAAGGCAAGAGGAGAGGAAATACTAGCTCTGATAAGTGTCCGAAAATGCCCTCTAGCTCTCTCTATCTGCTTCAGTGGTGAGCGTCAGCACACAATGCACTTGTTCTCGCACGACTGCAATGCTAATACACCAATGGGCAGGCCAGATAAGATTCTGCTCAGTCACCCCTCAACCCCGGTCTTCCTGGTTCTCAGTGGCAGGTGTTTGGACTGGCAGAAATAGAGGGTTGCTCCCTTCAACAGCATTTCCCTTTCACAAGAGGTAACTTCTATAATGGTCTCCTGTACCACTGACTGTGCCTCCCGTAGGGCTTTCACACGTAGTTTTGAACCGGCCAGAGCGTTCACAAAAACTAGAAAAACTAGAGACACACAAAAAAGGGTGGAGACCCAATCTACACTGAAGGAAGTTGTTCAGTGGTCTGTGGAGGAAACAAAATGTTACGTTGGGATTTGGGCATCACTGAGTTTCAGGAGAAACACGAAGGCAGCGCCCGAGAAAAAAGCTAAAAAGACGAGTTGGTGAAGGCTTGGTTTGCAAGAACACCAGACCATATTATAATCACATTTAAAAAATGAGTTGCGCATTAAGTAACGCCATCCAATGATGGCGTCGGCCTTGGGAACTTTAGTTCAGCTTAGACCAGTGTGAACTTGGGCTGGTTTGCTTGAAGGCACTAAGGTTTTCAGAACATGACGGTGTGTCCTGTGATCCCTGTCGGTTACACAGCCTCTATGTGAGAATGTTTCAAACAGGCTGCCTTTCCATGGATAAGGAAGAACAGCCAAGTTCCATTCCATTTATCACTCTGCTCTGCGGTACACTACTTTATTAAAAAAATTAAGTGAAAAAGTAAAAAAAGTTACCATCTAAATTGTGAGTTTGTGACTCATCATAAAAAGATGTGTGGCTGAAGGAGAAGCCTTTATCAACATTTTCGGCATTGCCAGATGTTCAAGTTCATATTGCCTTTTGAGAAGAGTGAAATACCATTCAGGCTGTTTGGGGTAGAGTAAGCACAAGCATACAGCAGGAGACAGCCCTTAATCTGCTCCAGACTCTGTGGTGTAAAATGCAATGTTATGAATAAAAGGGAGCGTATAAAACACGGAATGCGGTGGCTATGAAAGGGTGTGTGTGTATCTAAAGCCTGTGAATAGGTATGTGTGTGCGTGTAGTGGTGGTGGTGGTGGTGGTGGGGGGGGGTTGGCTGTCTCTCTATGTCATAGTGCAGCATTTCGGTAGCACTACAGCTTAAAGTTCTTGCCAGACCTGCCTTTTGTACATATAAACTTTAACTGGACTTGAAGATTCCTCTCGCACCAGGTCTACAAATAACACTCCACAGAATTTTCTCATTTTTGCACGTTTGTGTGTGTGTTGCATTGCTGCCTTTCCTTGTTTTTCTGTTCTGGTGCACCAACTGTCTCTCTGCTGTCTCTAACTCCTGTACTTTGTCACCATTCTCCTCCATGTATGGCTCCTTCATCACACAAATGGCTTTTAAAGCACCTGTATTATGGGTATTAAAGCAATAAAAGAAAAGTTTACTCTGTCTGGGTCTCGCTCCATGTCTCAGACTCAAGGTTAAATACACTCTGTGCCTCGGCTCTCTCCTTCTCTCTCTTTCTCTGTTCGTCTCTCCCTCTTCCCTTTCTCCGTCACTCTCAATGTCTCTCTGCCTCTCTCTCCCTCTGTCTAGTCTCGCTTTCTGGCCTTGTTTTGACTAACTGGTCCTGCAGTCCAAGTCTCCCAGGAGCGAGCACCACACCCCAGACCAGAGTGGAAACTGGCTCAAGTCGCAGTCAGAGCGAGGCCTGGAAAAATGAAGGAGGGGGAGGTCGGGAAGAGGCGGCTCTGTGTGTGCACATTCGGGTCTGTGTCTGTGTTTGCGTTGCTGGCTCGCCCTGAGTACCCCTTACTCCCCACCCCCACCCCAACCACTTGGGCTTTGTACATTTCACCTCTGCTGCTTCTTCTGCACTTTAGTTTCCCTACCTTATACTCAGTGCCATTATCCCTAAAACAGAGTGATTATTCTATTCTCACTTTAATGCTGGTGAAGGGGAAATGGTTTTCACAAAATCTCCAGCCAACTGCTACACCAGGGGTATATAACTAAAGTGGATGGACCCATATTCAATCTCCTGTAACTGATTACCACCCAGTTTTTTTTTTTTTATTCCAAAGCTGTGTTTCATCTGACTCATCTTTTATTTTTATGATTTGGTTTTACCCCACACTCTTGAGTTTCTTTCTCTGCTTCTAAATATCTCCCTTCAAGTTCTCCCTCAAGTTTCCCTCTCCATCTCTACCTCTTCCCCACCATCTCCTCTCTTGTTTGTAACCCCTCACTGCATGAGTGGATGTAGCCCTGTTGCTTTTTTTTTTTTTTTTTTTTTTGGGTG
>KV751336.1:2748310-2760291 GCA_001698575.1 Mola mola
TAGCCCTTTTTTTTTTTTTTTTTTTTTTTTTTCTGGATGGTGGATTGGTGGGTGAGGGGGCGCTGATGGTGGTGAGTAAAGGGGAAAAAAGGGCCAGTGAAACAAAGAGAGGTTGTCTGCCGACTAGGCAGGCAGGAAACGCAAGTCTCCTAGGACTCTCCCCCCAGTCACTGTTCCTTTGCTATCCAGGCAGCCCACACCAGATTGAACCTGACAGCATCACTGCCCTGTTTGCTATTTACCCCTCCTGTCCTTCTTTTTGTCTTTCTCTCTTCTATGCTCTGCTTTTTTTTTTTTTTTTCTTTAATGATTTCTAATTTATTTACTCTCTCATGGATGGCTGTGATCCCTTTTGTGCTGTCACTTGCAATTTTACATACTAGATTTCAAATATCAGAAAGGGAGACCAGAACCCATCCTTTTGTACACAGACAAGAATGGGCTCTGCAGAAGTTATACATTTGTGAAGGATTCCTAAGAGGGAT
The DNA here is from genome assembly GCA_001698575.1 of Mola mola. Taxonomy (NCBI): domain Eukaryota; kingdom Metazoa; phylum Chordata; class Actinopteri; order Tetraodontiformes; family Molidae; genus Mola; species Mola mola. The sequence goes on from KV751336.1 coordinate 2,748,796, forward strand.
GCCTAAGAAGCAAGAAGTTTTATGATTTTTGGATATTCTGTGAGCAAAGTAAGAGAAAATAAGGCAACAAAGCTTGATTAGAAAGGAGCACATGAGACACTCAATTAAAATTTGAAGTGTTTTTACATTTTCGTCAATGGATTATGAGAAATGAACAAAGAGAGATTTTAGTTTAGAAGGAAGAATATTTGCTTTGTGTATTTTCAGGCGTCAATATGTTGTGATTCACACGAGGGCAGTGTTGCACAGTGTTTAGAGGTGGCTGTGCATGAAGAGGAAGCTGATGATGAATTTAACGTCAACAACATGTCCCACTGGTGCAGCTGTGTGTCAAGATGGCAAACAAAGCCAAGGAAGACACCCAGCTTCATTTTGCATGAATTAAAACAAATAACATCCACAAAGTTAGACAAATACAGAGAGTTTGATTTGAGTGTACAGGTTAAAACAGAATGATTTGAGAATAATTTGCACACATTAATATTCATATTTTACAAATTAACACTTAATAAACAAAAACTCAGAGAGTGTTTGTCAGAGCAAGCACACTAATTCCGGAAACATATTTTAATGATGTATTTAGATAATGAATCATTCATTCAAAAAACAAAACAAAAAAACAATACTGTATAACAAGCTTTGGTTTAACACTAGACCATCACTGCCTTGATTTACAAAGTGATCTAATGTCTGTGTTGTTGCAGCAGGATTAAGTCTTTTAAATATGGGGATTCAACTTGGACACTCAATAAGCATGCTTCTCAACAATTCTGCCTCCACAAGCAGGATACGGGATTGCCTCTTGACCTTTTCAGCAGCTTGCTTACCTCAAAAAGCAGCTCTGTCTTTACACTGGTTCTGTTGGTTGGCCTCTGGGAGAAACACTGCTGACAAAACACATTTTTCAGATCCTGACAGCACTGTGAATAGCATGCGCGACACTTGTGCAGCAACAGCACACATCACATTTCCCTGTATGCTGACAGTTGTTTGAACGGTTTTAGCCTACACTGATCCAAGTCATCAAGGGTGCTGGCCAGGTGCATTCACTATACCAGAGTGTGTTTGAGGATTTGCCCGTTAAAGGATACATCCTTTTTTTTTTAGCAGCTAGTGTCAGCGTGATTGATTACTGTTGGAAGAGATCTAGCTTCACATTTGGTCAGATTGGATCTGCAGAGACACAGCAGGTACAACTCATGTAAAATGTTTGGCTGTTTGTCAAGGTCTCATAAAAGCCTCTGTGGCTGTGAATGTCGTGTGCGCGTGTGCATCTGTCTTCCTGTTTTACTGTAATTTATACCAGTCATTTTATTTATGGCCATTTGTACGTTAATTTGCATCAGTCCCTTAACTTGTGGTCAGAGTGTTGCAAGCTACTCGGCTAACTGCACTCTGTAAAACACTGTGCCAAACAAAACCACAGTACCATGTCAAGATATCCTGTGAGGAGCAGCTTAAACTAGATTTTGATAGAATTAGTGAAGCCTTTTGGCACCGCTGATCATGTTTTTGCTGCGGTAGTTGAAGTCTTGTGATAGGCTAGCCACATGAACGGAGACAAATGCAGAGATTGCAACTCGACTAAATTTAAACTTTAGAGTCAAGGTGGATATTGTGATCATTTCTGAGTTACATGTGAGTTACACAACTCTCACTTCCTAGAAAAGAAAAAAGAACAGACTGAAATTTAATTTTGAGAATATACTCAAACTCTGATTTTCCCTCTTCCCTATCTCTTTGTCAGACCCTTCTTATGATGCTGTACGGCGGACAGGATGGTCAAACAACATGCATAGTGGCAAAGGTGAGGAGACAATAACTGTTAAAGGTTCTATGCATTTTTTTACTGCAACACACCGGTAAGTATGCATTGTAATAATCCCGCCCAAAAGAGGAGGAGCATTAATTACCTAAAATGGGTTGAAGGTGAAAAATGTCCAATTTATTTGCATTCTATTTAGCCAAAGTCTGCATCACATTAGTCGAAGTTCCAATGTCCAGAGACAGGAGTCATGTTGTAGGACAGACTTCTGCAGATCGTAGCATCTTTTGTCAGAATATCATGAAACAGTGAAAAGAAGTCTGTCTGCCTTATTTACTTTGGACCTCTGCTAGCATACCTTCAAGTTGCATAGTCACTTAAATCTTTCATATCTCTCTTTTGTCTGGACTCTCTCTGCAGGCTCCCCAGTGGTGGCTCAGAATGTGACCAAATCCACTGAGCAGCCCAGAGCTCAGCCAGGTACTGGCAGAACACGTCTTTCCTGACATTAACAGTATCAGCATAAACCAAGAATAAGTTGATTTGAAATGCATGGGTATTGACTTTGCTGGTTGTCTTATTTAAAGTTCTATTGTGTTACTATCCACGATTGTCAAAACCATCCAGTAAATATTTTTCATGACTGATTTTCTAAAGCTTATATTATGGGTGAAATGTTTTAAATTGGTTGTAAGTAAAATTTTAATGTGCATAAGCAGTGTTATAGAAACATCCAAAAGTCATACTAAGGAAGTAATTAATAAAATTAATTAACAAATTGTAATAAAGATATACTAAAATGGTACTTTAAAAGTGAAAGTCACCCATTTGAAATATTATATAGGATTCTTAAATGTCCAAAAAGCCTTCACTGTGTGGCACACTTTCATTTAGTCAATGTCCATATTTTATTTTATTTACTCCACCTGTAATATCTAAAGAAGTCTTATTAGATTTTAACATCAGCTGTTGCTAATTTGTCATGTTTTTTTGTCATCATTCTTCCATAGTATGGGTAAAATACTGTTACATTACTACAGTGTGCAGAACAACAAAGTTCTCCTTCTGTCCACAGATCCTTACCAGATTCTGGGTCCCACTAGTAGTCGCCTAGCAAATCCAGGTAAGGTTTTGAGCTTCCTCTAGACTTATAAATATGTTTTCTGTGAGGCTGTTACAGCTGTTTCAGGCCAAATTAATGAGCTTTTATGCTGTGAACAGAAACTAATAAGCTTTTAAGTCGATAAAGCAGCGCATGTGGTCACTATTTGCATATGTGCTTTCCATCAGGTTCAGGTCAGATCCAACTGTGGCAGTTCCTCCTGGAGCTCCTGTCTGACAGCGCCAATGCCGGCTGTATCACCTGGGAGGGCACTAATGGCGAATTCAAGATGACAGACCCGGATGAGGTGGCACGGCGTTGGGGCGAGCGGAAGAGCAAGCCCAACATGAACTATGACAAGCTTAGCCGAGCGCTGCGCTACTATTATGACAAAAACATCATGACCAAGGTGCATGGCAAGCGCTACGCATACAAGTTCGACTTCCACGGCATTGCTCAGGCGCTGCAGCCGCACCCCACAGAGTCCTCCATGTATAAGTATCCCTCGGACCTAGCCTATGTGCCTTCTTACCACGCCCACCAGCAGAAGGTCAACTTTGTATCCCCACACCCTCCCTCCATGCCCGTAACCTCTTCCAATTTCTTTGGACCCACCAATCCGTATTGGAGCTCGCCCACTGCAGGCATCTACTCCAACCCAAATGTTCCCCGCCACCCCAACACCCACGTGCCATCGCACCTGGGTAGTTACTATTAGACACCCCACTTTGGCCATCCATTCTCCTCTGAAACCTCTCTTTTCCCACTACTAACTCCACATTTGCTGACGTGCACTCCTAAAGATGCCGAACCAATGAGGATCAAGTTGATTGAGGCATTTGTCCTCTGAAGGACCTTGGTTCCTGAATGAAGGATCATTAAATTGAAGGAGATTTTTCTTTCATTTGTAAGAATCTAGAAACAACTGGATGCTATGGTCCAAAATGGAATACTACTTAGTTTTATAAGACTAGCAACTGTTTGTTTATTTTTTGTGCCTTCCTATTTCCTGTTGTCCAGAAAGCTGCCTCCTCGCCAAAGCTGCAGTACCAGACATGGGCCTATTATTTCTGGGTCTCAATCTGCATCCTCCTCAGTACATTGTTTGTTATGCTTTAAAGTATCTGCCACTTTCCACTTGTCTACAGCCTTGTCAGAGTTTCTTATTCCCATCACATCTAGCCTTCTGTTTCTACTCTCTCCATCTGCATCTTTTTATGTACGTGCAGGGAGTCTTCTGGAATGCGCTGGACAAGCAGAAGCTCTCAAGGAGATGGACTTCTCAGCACTGAATGTTATTTGGCAACTGGAATATGCCATTCACAATTTAAGTTATCCTCCAAACTGGAAGGCTAGAGAAAAGTTAAATGCTGTAGAAGGAAGCGCTGTATGTTTTTTCTGACCTGGGTCAACTTAGTTACTTCACATACTTGCTGTGTTTTGTGTGTGTGGAGTTGAAGATGGCCAATGTGTGCAGTTGACTCGCAGGGGGAAGCTGAGTCAACGCGTAATTGAAGTAATTTGCAACAATAATTAAAGCCAGTTCAGCTGTTTTCAGGGGCCCACACACTAGGCTACTAAACGTTTGCCATGTTGTTGCCTTTCAGCCACACGGTTTCCAGATGTTTTGTTGCTCGAACATGTCAGTATTAATGTGAATGTCTTCTGCCCACAATCGGCACAATCGAAATTTATCAGATGTTTTCTGCCTTTTAAATGAGAAAAATCCTTCATTTTTAGAACCGTATTAGAAGAATCTAAAACATGAAAGTGCAGTTTTTGCCGACTAAGACCCTCACAGTGCCTTAAAACTCTGTTTCATATCATATGTTTTTTATTCATTACAGACGAAACATTATATTGTTTAATACATAGCAAGACACATAACAAACATGTTCTTGTCTAAGAAGAAATCACAATCAGACAGTTTTTGTTTTTGAAGTGCACTCTGTTCACTGTCCTCTTTGTGGGCCTGTCAATACCACAGAGGCCAGCACAGAGAAGTGGCTTAGCAGTAAGTCATGTTAATAGATAGTTTAGTTGCATTTTACCAGGCCTGGATCTTAGTTAGAGAACAGCATCTGTGTTACAATTCTCCCATCTGATCTAAAGCCCACAGAAAAATGCACATGAATCTCAAGTCAGGATTTTTTCATCATATAACCATATTGAAACATATACATTTTCAGGTGTTCAAAGCTGGTAATAGCAAAAGTGTTCCTTTTGAAAATGAATTACTTGGGACTAAGAAGTCTATCAGAGAAAAAATCCAATGAAGTATGACTAGGTGAAACAAAGGAATCCTCAGATTCGCAAACGCTGTGCGTTTGTCAGACCTGTTTTGTATTATTTTATAACCATCAGACAACTAGGCATTAAAGCAACTTACTGTATAAATTATGCAGATTTATTTTCATATGTGACACAGTATAAAAATCAAGAGAATTAATACGAGTTGACCTCGGTCAAAAATGCAAATCTTTAAAGTCCATTTCTGCTAATTAGTTTGTTCAGCATTGTAAGCATTTTTATATATCTGTACATTTGGGCAATACATTTAAATAGGTTTGTTTTCTTTTAATTGTAATTAATTTCTGAAATATGGTTGTAACATCATAAGTGCCTTTATGCACACAATGTATTTTCTTGAAAATCCACAAACGTCTGCTTGAATCATAATCCAGTAGCCAGGGATTCCTTTACATGCATGCGATTATGATTGATCTTTTCCATCGTGGATCACATTTTATGCCAAATGACCCTGGAATTGGTGGCTTTTCCTGTGCATTGAAGAATTTCAGATATTCTATGCAAAACAATACTGTGTTAATATCCACAACTAGCATCTCCTGAAACAAATATAGCTATGAAAAAGACAAATAAAAAGGGAACATTTCATTTGTAGCATAAAGAAATTATTCTAATGTACCCTATACTTCCATTCACAAGCATTATCATCAAAAAGGGATCTGTGCTACTTCGTATATGCAATGTATTTTGGATATTAAATATATAGATATATATGTGTGTATAATTTTACAATTAACCAATGTATTATTATTATTGTCATTCCTGCAATGTATGAAGTAATACCTTTTGAAAAAGGGCTTTTGTATAGGAAAATGTGACAAAATAAATGTTTTTACCTCTCAAATTCCATTGCCTGCCTGTGGTTGACCAGACATATGACAACATTGACTGTGGAGTGCCTTTTTATTCATGACAACGTTATGAAAAAATAGATCTACAAGCAGTGCTCATACTGCCTTGGACACTTTTGCATGACACATGCATCATTTGTGTCGAGGTCTGCCTCAATATTCTAACTGTGTTCAACAACTCATTTATACATTTTCAAGAGTACAGTAAGTATCACATTTTTCTATTGCTTTAATTGCAGTTTTCAGGTTTCTTTGTCAGTCCATATGTATCTTAATTGGTGTAAAACCTTAAAACCTATATGGATTTGTTCTCACAAAACTTATTCTTCTAGATATTATTATTAGGTTCTATGGAAATTCTGTGTCTTGTTCAGACAACATACACACAGTTAATCATTTATTATACTTTCTTCTATTTAATATGACACTCCAGCAATACAATCTTCCTTTATGATTATCACTATAAATGATGAATATCTTTGTCCACCCCAATTACTGAATATTAATGATGGTAGATTAAACATTAAACTATGATTCACTTCTTACTTCTCTCTGGTTGTACCTACCAAGCAACTGAGCTTGGTAGGTTTGACGTGATGTAATTATAAGTCACCTTATCTCAATGCAAACTATAAATAGTACTGAAATCCTTCACAGTTCCATCCACTTTTGAATTATTTGATCACACATAACCAGTATATAAAAGGAATAAATTGTTTAAAACTATGTTCATCAATGTGAAAGTCAGATCAATGTTTGTCCTTTTGCACCAGAGCTTCAAATGTTAGGCGTTGGTAATTTAACCATCAGCATGTCTAGACAGCTACTAAATAAACATCATGAATATGTAAACTATGTAAATATGTATCACAGACACAGTGAAAAGTCTCCAAGGGACACTAGTGCTTTTTGTTGGTGTTCCCTGTTTGTTTGATTGTTTGTTTGTTTGTTTGTTTGTTTGTTTGTTTTAAATTAAATCAAAACCCTCATCATATTAAGGCATACTGTACATAAACATTCTTTGTGGCAATAAAAGCATAATTCCCACATTAAAATCCTTTAAATGCCACCTATTCTTTCTCCCTCATAAAAAATTCCTGAATAAATAAATATGGACATATGTAGTTTTCATTAAAAAAATTAATGTACACAAAATGTGTCCTCCTTCAGTGTGAAGTCCATGTGTACTTGTTTACACTGAATATTTGGCCAGGATTGGATTCCTAACTCTTTGTGATGATGGAACAAATCCTGCTTCTAGGACAACCTCTTTAAATAAGATTTTCAGAGAGCACAGAGTGAATTTACTGAAGTGAATTTACACTTGAGTAATGAATGTGAAAGCATCCAGACCTTTGTATTTATATACATATATATGGTAATTTCATATACTGTTTGTTTGATTAATAAGCACCATCTGATGATGCTTATTAATCTGCCCCGCACTGTATCAACATCACTAGGTGCAGACATGCTTTTTGCAGGTCATAATGGCAGGTCCACCTTAACAAAACCTAACAAACCCCTATGATGGCAGACAGTATGCATGTGCTATTATCGCTTTAAGTGGAGAATTCTGGTTTCATATTCAGAGGATGCAGGCAAAACACTGGGCAATGAGCTATTCATATGTGCCGAACACTTCCAATCTGTTGTGTTTGTGTCTCTGTTTGATGTCTCAACTTCACGTTGTTTACATATAAAAAGCCACGATAAGGGCTGACACCTGTCATTATGTCGCTTTGACCTTTTTGGTAACAGACCTAATGTGATATTTTGGTTCACTTACAGTGAGAATGAAATGATGAAATACATTTTTTAAATGCAAAAAACAACAACATTTAATTCAATGTTTTTCTACCCTGAGATCAAATACAAAAACAATCAAACATAAAACCTAAGAAGTATAATTTATGTTAGTAACTCAGTGAGTGCTTAATACAGTCATATAGTAAGTGTCTCCTGAGAGTTTAGTTTTCTCATATCTTCACCCAAGAAGAAAACTACAACAATAGCCCGAGCTGACATTTTGCTGACGCCCCAGTGTCCAAATACCACACTCTAATGTTTCAAGTCAATGTGTCTCTTTATGTACATCAGCTTAATTATTGACCATTCTAACCCCCAACTCCTTCAACACTGGTCCTTCAAGTAAATTTGAGATTTACCCACTGAACACTATATGTTCTTAACATAATATACAAGGCCAGGTGTATATTAGAGCCATTTGGCCTTATTTTAAAGCGAGAGTTTATATGTATTTTCCATATGTGCACTTAAGAAAGTTTTCCTCTTCTGTTCTTGTATTGGATTGTCACAATGTCACATGACCTGGCCTCTCGTTTGAAAACACTGCAGACAGTGACAGGTGTGGTTTTACATACAGATGGTTCACAATACATGTCCTGACCCACAGATGGCTTTCTTATCTGTGTGCAACACAATAGAACAACAATTAAGTAGGAGTTCTTTATGTCATATTGAAATGCTAGACAATCTCATGTGTACCATTAGAAAACCTCAACCTGCTTCAGACACTTGGTTGTTCTTTAGAGTCTTGCGGAGTTCATCAATGAGAGATGTAGGCCTTTGCCATTTCTAAAGTTTTTGTTGTGATGTATCCACTCCATCACATCTTGGTGACATTTGGGGAATCAATGATATCAATGACCTCAAAGCCTTCATTGTCATGTCCTTCTCTGGAGTGGTGATGATGACCCTTGATGTTGTGGAAACAGTAGGCACAATGTGCAGTTGCCACTGGCACCACCTTGGAGAAGTTACAGAAATCTACTCTGTACTTGCCCTCCTTGCTTCGGGAAATGATAGGCAAGAAGTTGTAACCCCACATGATTTCCTGAGGAATAAAGGAGGTCCGGACTTGGCAGGAAGAGCTGGTAGATTCTGCAGTGCCGTCTAGGAAGACGACTAGCTCAAATTCCTGCTTGTGGAGTGTGTCCACTGCCATCTCAAAGAATGGGCTACTCTTGTCGATGATATGGTAGAGTGTGAGGGGACATACAAAGAAAAGGTTGTCCTTACCAGCATCCACCATGAAGTCAATGTTCACTTGGTCCATGATGATGGTCTCCCCATCTGGTGTGTTTGTTGTCCTAAGCAGTTTGCCATAGATCTGGCTTCCAATCATCAGGGTCTTACGCAGGTTGGCCACTCTGATTGATAGGCAAAGAGAACCATTTCTGGGGCTAATGACAGCCATATCACTAAAAGTAATGGTCTTGGCCCTTTTTTTGGGTAACGATATTTTGGACAGGATAACTCCACACATGAAGCAGTTGATAATGGCTCCAAGAAGGGACTGGATGACAATAAGGGCCACAGCTCCTGGGCAGAGTGGTGTGAGTGCTCTGCCACCATACCCAATAGTTGTTTGGGTTTCAAGGGAGTAGAGGAACGCTGTGGTGAGTCCTACAACATTATCAACACATGGAGTATGGTCTAACTGCGGGTTTTGCCATGTCAGATCTCCATTACTGCGTGCAATCCAGTACCACAGCAGGCCAAAAATGAACCAACTGAGGGTGAAAGAGGCAATGAATAGGAACAGGACAAAGCGCCATCGAATCTCCACAAAGGTCGTCCAGAAGTCAGCCAGGAAGGCAAAGTGGTTGCTGTACTTGATGTTTCCATATTCAATATTGCAATGGCCATCCTTGGTCACCAATCTGGTCCTACGGCTTCTTCGCTCTGCCAGACAGTCTTGGATAAGTTTGTTCAGAAATCCAAACATTCTCTCAGAGTCTTCAACCTTTAAGACATTAAAACAGGAAAAAAAAATACATTCTGTTAACTGCACCTAAGTGCATAGCAGGAAACCAGTCACCAAGAAGTTGTATGTAGAAACAGTTATATTCTTCCATTCATAAACAACAAAATCAATAAAGACTTGCTAAACTACTTACATGTCCTAGCAGATTACATCAGACACTGAGCTTTTACAGCCCGAACAATATTCACCAAAGCTCCCTTCCTGACAACCATGCTCAATAGTGTGAAACTGCACCCACTGAGAGAGGGAAGGGGAAATGGAAGAACATGAAGCACATAAAGGGCCAAACACAAATGACATATACAGTAGTTTTAATTGTTTCAGCCCCCCACCCCTCTGCCTGATTCTGACATTGGACTGTTTATGTGCATTCTCACAAGTACCACACTGCTCCTGTCCTGCTGCACATTTAATCCTCACTGATTAATCCTGGTTGCACTGCAGTTAAGACCTGATGTTAATGAGACACAAAACCTTCCATATAAGTGCAACACATTAGTGCTCCAAATAACACTAAATAATATGGGATCTTTGGTCCCGTGCTAGTGTCTCAACACAAGGATCAGCTCTGTCTGCTAGGTTTCAATTCTGCAAATGTAAACTTGGCATTAAAATAATTTGCACCAACCCAGCTAGAAGGCCAGCTCCTCACAGCCATAACAATCTTGACTTTATTCAAGAGAGTTCTTATAATCCTTCGGCTTGATGGATGGTAACTGGCAGTACTGGCTGCACAGAGGTTTCCAAATAATTATGGCTTCTATTCTTGCCAAGTCATGCAAAGTACCCATTTGGATCACGGCGTGCTCGTTAGTGAGTGTAAAGTCGTACAAAACGACCAGTGCAGTAAGTTTATGTTCCAGTTTTCAACTTTCAATGCTCACATCTAGTCATTTCTTCAAGAGATCTGATAATCACATAGTATAGCCTGTTTGCAGACATTCCCAGTCAAACATAACATTCACAACCTAATCATTAGGTCAGCATGTTTTACCTCAACAAGCTATAGGCTGTAATAATTTAGTATTTTGATTGTATGTATGACAGTGTATGGAGTTACTAAATTATTGCTTTGCATTAGAAAACAACTACGTATCATAAATCAAATGGCGGGTGTGATTCAAGTTGAATTTTAGGAGTCGCATTTAAAATGTGATCAATCAAACAATAGTATAACCCATAGATCCTGTAAGGACAATCTATTTTTTGCATTGTATTATTTTTCAAATTTTTGCCATTACACAAACCTTTTGAATGAGCCTATAATGGTAATCACTGAATGCCTGTGTTGAGACATTTTTGCTGGAATAGAGATGTTGCAGTGAAAATTCACTCCCCCGATTCACTGCAATACATGTCTTTCAGGTTTAAAGTATTGAGACACTTCTGTGCATACTTGATTTAAATTTACTGTCGACAAGTTTGAGTTTACTGAGACTGTATAGGGATGAACCAGTCTCCAGTTTAATGATAAAACAAAATTCTCCAATTTTAATATTTCTTAAAACTGTATGTGAGTGTGGATGGTTGTTTGTCTCTATATGTCAGCCCTGCGATGAACTGACGACTTGTCTAGGCTGTACCCCGCCTTCGCCCCAAGATGCTGAGATAGGCTCCAGCCCCCCCGCCCCCCCGCGACCCCTAACGGGATAAGCGGTGGAAGATAAATGAAAGAAAG
>KV751336.1:2764826-2775026 GCA_001698575.1 Mola mola
ATGGAACCTGTAATGTAATAGCAAAAATAAACTTTTCATGTCAAAATATTTCCTTGGTAACACTTACATACATTAATAACATTAGTTGATACAGTAATAAGCATTTACTAATGCTTATTACTGTATCAAAAGTTTTAGATTTAGATACAGTTTTATTTACTGTATCTAAAGTTTTATCTATTCACTTTCTAGCAGTCCTCGTGTTAACTAAGGTACTTATTCAATAGTTTCTAACCATGCTATTAAGATTATTTAACTAAGAAATGCCCATTAAAAAATAGTTAAATAATACAATGATTTGACTAAACACTGCTGAGTGTGTTCATAGATAGTTTGACACAGAAGGCCACCTAACCCTAACCCTAATAAAGCATTTATTAATTTGAATTAATTAATTAATTAATGTATTTATTTATTACTGATCTTTGTGACTCTGATTGTAACGTTGAAAACATTTTGTTTCGTTTCGTTTTGTTTTCTGCCACTTATCCGGGTCCGGGTCTCGGGGGCAACAGTTTGAGCAGGGAGATCCAGACGCTCCTCTCCCCAGCCACTTCCACCAACTCCTCCGGGGCGACATCAAGAGGTTCCCAAGCCAGCCGAGAGATATATAATCTCTCCAGCGTGTCCTTGGTCTGCCCCGGGGTCTCCTCCCGGATGGGCATGCCCGAAACACCTCCCCAGGGAGACGTCCAGGAGGCATCCTGACCAGATGCCCGAACCACCTCAACTGGCTCCTCTCAACGCGGAGGAGCAGCGGCTCTACTCTGAGCTCCTCCCGGATGTCTGTGCTCCTCACCCTATCTCTAAGGCTGAGGCCAGCCACCCTGCGAAGGAAGCTCATTTCGGCCGCTTGTATTCGCGATCTCATTCTTTCGGTCACTACCCAGCGCTCATGACCATAGGTGAGAGTTGGGACGTAGATTGACCTGTAAATTGAAAGCTTTGCCTTCTGGCTCAGCTCTCTCTTCACCACAACGGACCGCTTCAGCGTCCGCATCACTGCCGACGCTGCTCCAATCCGTCTGTCAATCTCCTGCTCCATTTTCCCCTCACTGAACAAGACCCCGAGATACTTGAACTCCTCCACTTGGGGAAGCGACTCTCCCCCAACCTGCAGTGGGCAATCCATCCTTTTCCGCCTGAGAACCATGGCTTCAGATTTAGAGGTGCTGATCCTCATCCCCGCCGCTTCACACTCGGCTGCAAAGCGTCCCAGTGAGAACTGGAGGTCACTGTTTGATGAAGTGAACAGGTCCACGTCATCTGCAAATAGCAGAGACAGAATCCGGAGGCCACCGAACTTGACTCCCTCCGCCGCTTGGCTGCGCCTAGAAATTCTGTCCATAAAAATGATGAACAGAACCGGTGGCAGCCTTGGCGGAGACCAACCCTGACTGGGAACAAAACATGTATCCCTTAAATCATACGATGGTTTGAAAAAAAAAAAATCATGAATTAGTATCTTAGTTAGCATGGAGACTGTTAGTAAATGATTAGTCACATTTTCAATGCTTATTACTCCATTAATTAATATTGATGGTGTAACTAGTAAATTAATGTTAACTAGTGATCCCATTTCATTAATTAGAGTAGCAACTAGTCCAAATTTTCTTTACACATATTTTGGATTGACATTTATTTGTGCCAAAATAGAAATATAGATATTTGTAATTGAGTTTGAATAGTATAAATTGAGTATTTGCAATTGCTGTAACAGATAATGTTGAAATCAACCCAAATGAAAGTTTCCACATGTGAGAAATATCTATATTTCATTAAATGCCATTAAGAATAGCTACTTGTCAAAATAAACACTTGACTAGGAATTCTTAATTATGAAATGCATTCTTGAGTGTTGGGCTGAAGGCTTTTAATAAATCCTGATGTAAATAATAATTAAACTTTTATTTTCTCTTGTTTTCCATTCAACAGCAATTAGTTTTGACATTCACTATGTAGCTTCATTGTCTATGATCTTCTTGGGTTGAAATGGACAGACCTTAACCTCGGGGACAGGGTGTGTGTGTGTGTGTATGAGAGAGAGAGAGAGAGAGAGAGAGAGAGAGAGAGAGAGAGAGAGAGGGAGACATTTTGCTGGGTCATCTTGCCATGGAGCATTTATATTCCAAATCCATCATTGTGAAACCAAAAATGGCAAATGCTAAATGCCAAGCATTGCAGTCCTGATGTGTGCAATGTTGCTGTAGAGCATAATACAGTATGAATGTCCTTATTTAGTGCTTTTCTAGTCATTTTGACCACTCAAATCATCACACAGATTTTGCATTCACCCATTAATACACACATTCATACACTGGTGGCCATGACTACCTCGCAGGGCGCCACCTGCAAATCAGGACGCATCGACAAGTGACATGTTGTCAGAATATGTTTGCGTACTTTGCTTCCTTATTGTCAGGCGTGTATTTGAGCAAAACTCTCTTGGCTGTAAAACTTGCACGAAAAAACAAGCTGCTGTCATTACAGTGAACTTACGATTTGTGCACACATTATTAGTGCCTTTAGTGGAAATGTTCATTTCAATAGAGAGCCACAGACAAGGAATTTTACTGTCAAGTCCAAATGAGGTAAAAGATGATTAGCCTGACCAACTGGGTTTGTGGGGATTTGAGTTTTTGTTTTTCGAACAATGTGAAAAATGCTTAAATCACAAAAGATTAATGCTTCCTGTCATTACAGATCTAGTGTCAGTAGGTCTCAGAACAGCTTGATTTTGTCAGAATGTGTAAAATAATCGATCCTAAATCCTGTTTGTACAAAGAAACGCAAGAGAAAAATTTCTATACAGCAAGAGAAAGCATTGTTTTACTCCACTGCAATAACGATGCACATTTTAATGTAACCAATGATAAGTAAATTTCATTTTGACCCAAAATACTCATCGTTATCTACTGAGATAAACATAATGAATGAATAAATAAATCTAATATACTATATATATGAAATTTGCTTTGGATGTTTTATAAAGAAAAAGAATGGTGAAGGTGTCTGAATGAAGCACACTTGGGGAGCTTTTCAGGGTTCTTTTGGGCAGGGCTGTATGGTAGCAGTTAATTTTAAAGCTGTGGAGGATCTTTTGGGAGTTTCCCTTGCCCCACTAAATCAATCAGCAATGTGTTAAGGTCACAGGGGAATCATATATGTATTTTTGTATTTTTATATTCAATACTTTCAGCTCATTTTTTGCGCTTTGGTTTGGCTTAGACTTATCTGATCACGGGCTGGTTCGCTGGAAAGCACAAAGGTTCTCAGTCCTGAGAACGGCACCAAAGCCAGAACAATAACCATGTCAGTGGGAAAGCACTATATGTAATCTTGTTTTCCTGTCATAAACCTCCACTCTACCTCCACTTCGGCCTGATTAAGCAGTCACAGCAGCATGAACAAGTTTGAAAGACAACGTAAAACCGATCTTAAAGGCTTACAATCACTTCTCTTCAACTTTTATTTTTCTTTTTTTTTTTTTTTAAATCTCATCTGGCCACACTTACGAGATGATTGCAGGATTGATTTTTTTCAGACAGCATGGGCACTCTGACTGTCCTGCAATCCCATGCGATGCACAACGTGTTCTGACACATTTCAGTCAGAGCTGTGATTAACCTTTTTAGCAAGTTCAGAAGCTCTGTGGGATCAGACAACATGAACTAGCCTTTACTTCCTACATGCATTAATGAGCCATCACTGAGACCAGTTTGGTAGGTTTTAACCACTGCAGGGTAAGAAAACACAGCGTGATACGCAGTTTTGGAGATGCTTTGACCCAGTCATCTAGCCTTCACAATCTGGCTGTTGTTAAAGTAGCTCAGATCAACATCAAGGACAATACATTCAGGGTATCATTGTAAAACGATACTCTGTCAATCAATGTTTTTTCACTTGGCATCTTTCCATAGCAAAGAATTTTGTAGGTGATAAAGAGTGTGGGACAGTGTCATGAATGTTATCACTGGTTATGCCCCACAAGTTGCCTGTGATATAGAAGAGAAAGAGAAATTCTGGAGTGAGTTACATTAAGTGGAAGAGAGTAATTCCCTAAGGAGGAGAGAGTGGTGATTGGAGCAGACAGTGCAAAAAGAATCGAAATGGCTGTGGTGAATACCTACTCCCAAACAAGGCAAGAACATCGGGTGACATATGAGTGTAGGCACGAGCATGCAGGTGGATTATATTTTGTGGAGACAATGCAATCTGAAAGAGATTGGAGACTGCAAGGTGGTGACAGGAGAGAGTGTAGTCAGATAGCATCAGATGGTAGTATGTAGGACGACACTGGTGGTGGAGGAGGAGGAAGAGAGCAAAGGTGGGGTAGAGGATTCAGTGATGGAAGTTGAAAAAGGAAGACTGCTGTGAGGACTCCAGGGAGAGGTTGAAACAGGCTCTGACCGTGTAGCTACAGCAACAGTGATAGGGGAGACAGGTAGGGAGGTGTTTGGTGTGTCATCTGGAAAAAATAGGGGTGATAAGGAGACTTGGTGGTGGAACGAGGAAATACAGGAGAGTATTCAGAGGAAGATGTTGGCGAGGAAAAAACAGGATAGTGAGAAAACAGAAGAGAGTAGATGGAGATGAAACGTAAGGCAAAGAGAAAGGTGGCAAATGCTAAACAGAAAGCGTATGACCAGCTGTATGCGAGGTTGGACACTAAGGAAGAGTAAAGGATCTGTATCGTTTGTATGGGAAGGATTTGCAGCAGGTTAGGGAGATTAAGGACAGCGATGGAGATGTAATAACAAGTGAGGAGAGCGTGCTAAGAAGATGGAAGGAGTTCTTTGGGAGACAAAGCTGGAGTTGGCAGAAGATAAAGATGTTGAAATTCTTTTTGGGAGTGACAAGGATGGACAGGATTAGGAATGAGCACATCAGAGGGACAGCACAGGTCATACATTTTGGAGACAAAGTTAGTAAGGCCAGACTGAGATGGTTTGGACATGTGCAGAGGACGGACAGTGAATATATTGGTAAAAAGTTGCTCAAGATGGAGCTACCAGGCAGGAGGCAAAGAGAACGACCGAAGAGATTCATGGATGTGGTGAGAGAGGACATGCAGATAGTTGGTGTAACAAAAGAAGATGAAGAGGACAAGGAAAGATGGAAGACGACGATTGGCTGTGGCAACTCCTAGAAAAGCTAGGTAAAGCAGAAAGAGGAAGAAGATTTTTTCCATTGCATTCAGGTCAGAGAGCTACTGGAGTACTACTACTGAACTATAAAACTCAGGAGTTTTATTTTGTTTCATGAATGGACCCCCAAGGCTTTATTTGTAAATATATCTTCATTGTGTTGGGATGTTTACCTAAATGGTTCAAATAACTGAATTAGATAAAATATTCTGGTCTCTTTGGAGCTATTTGAGCATGTGCAGTACGTGGCGTTGCTTTGGATTCAAACTTTATCTCACTAGTGACAATCATTAATAAAATACACATTCTTTGTATTGTCATCACTGTGAACAAAATAAAAAAAATGAAAATAAAAAAACATGCTTTTTCAAGTTTAAAGACTGATGTCAGTTTGCTCTTCTCTGAAAAGAGAACATCAAGTTGCTGCCACACAAAACTTTAAGGATCAATTATTGCCTTTCTTCCCAATGATGTCATTGTGTCTGGACCGACTGTCGTCATGTTCTGTCCAAACTACTGAAAATATGACATAATCAAATTTATAGTTGATTTTGTTAGTACAAAACTCACACATTTCCAGAATCAATTCAAAATAATTACCACTTAAAGATCTCATCCAATGAGCTAATGTGAAATAATCCAGGCTTTGTACTTGATTCATGTCCGTACATTATGTTCACGGTCACATCATTCATAATTTAGATTATAATGGATGTACTTATTCCCTAACTAAGATTGCCTTCAAACAATGCTAAATTAATATGAAAAAGTATAAAATGGATGCGGCAATACCCTTACATTATCATTTTATTCTGTTTTACAATAGTGTGTTGAATCTATATTTGACACTGCTGAATCTGTTTAAGACAGCTGTGCCAGCTGTGTCAGCTTGCTCAGATAGGTTCTTTAATAATTTACACATTTCCCAATGCAAACATGCGTAGCCTCTTCATGCATTCCCCACTTATCCTGTTCTTCCTTTGTGTAACACTACATATTTATAGGAGCTTGGAGGAGCAGTTAATATCTTAATTATTACTATACAGCAGCACACCACATAGCATACCAGGTACCTAACTTGTTCTATTATCCCCTTGTAGCCATCTGTTTACTGTGGTTGTCCTATGATTCCATTCATGCTCTTTCTTGTTGGAGGCTGCTCGTAACAATGCAGTTCATTGCGGTGCTACAAGCTCTGGGAAGAGGATCAATCAGAGCTAATGAAGCTTGGGAGGAGGTGAGAGAGAGAGAGAGAGAGAGAGAGAGAAGAGCGTTGAAGCCAGAGGGGGAGTAAATGGGAGAAAAAAGAAATATTACAGCCAAGAGGATTAAGAAAAACTACACTCTCTCCAGACCACCTCACAAGAGCTAATTCCTCTTTCCTCAGTTATGACCTCTGACATGATCATTTTTTTCACCTAATGGCCATGGCCTGTGTGCAATGATGACCAACTGATACTGTTATCATGCCTCCACTGTTTCAGCAAAATGTGCATATTATGTATTTGCACCAGCTTTCTCCACCATTTATAGCCAGAGTTTAACTGCTGCAGGAAGAACACCAAAAATAGCACATACACACACTCAACAAAGGGAGCTCTATTTATTCCCTATCTAATTCTCTGCATTGATGAATGTTAATTTAGCCTGTGAACATACATCATGGTTCATTCTGTGTATTAAGCCACTTCATCTCACCATGGAGGCATGATCCACAGTTTGATAAATTCTAACAGATCAATGAACAACGATGAACAAGGAACAATGAAGTGCCTATTATGGTTACCTACACCCCATAAGATTGTGCACATGGTTCTACAGCACACAAAAGTTTCTTCAGAGCACTTGTCGTAATGAATGTGCCAAGACCCTTTATTAATGGGTGATCAATGAGACCTGGTGCGGGCAAATGAATGGATTTCTCTGCAGGATGAACGGCAGAGGCAATAAGGTAAAAATGACCCAGCTTTAATCAATAATGGCATAACCTCAGGACTTGGAATAATTACACATGGCCTGGATCTGTGGCCAACAGGGGAGGATCTAAATGGAGGCACTGCCAAAGGACCTGAATTTTTACCATTAAAAGCACACGATCACTGCCAAGAGTAGCACCGTCTGAGGAGCAGTTATGAGCATGGCCCAGAACTCCTATCCCTGAGCCAAATCCCAGGCTCCTCATTACTGCTGCCCCACACATTGATGTTCCATAATCCACTGTCATTGGCTCCCCGGCTGGTTGAGCAGGCAGCAGCGGGGTGTATCACCCAGCCATCTTGCTGTGCCCTTGCAACTCAGCAGAAGAGGGGAGAAGGAGGGGCAGAGGGAGAGAGTCATAAATCTCCTCCCATCTCACTGCAGGAAGTACATGAAGTGGCTTTCTGGTGATAGCTGCTTCTGTCGCTCCTCCTCTACTTATCGTCTCCCTATATTTCTATCTCTCTTTGCTCTCACTGCCACTACTCCTCCTCTGTTATGTCGAGTCTACATGCAATTTTCACTGCACCTAATAACATTGCAATGTTAAGTATATATCCATCTGAATTTTTCTACACGACATGTCTTCCTGAGTATGCCACCAAGTCACTAAACAGAAATTAAAACACGGGGACTAAATGAGCCCACGCATCTCATTCTGCTCCTAAGCCATATTAATTTATTTAACATTTGAGTCATGCGTTCTGGGTACCAATGATATGAAGCTATAGAAGCCAAGCTGAGGACAATCCACTTTCAAATCATGCTGCTCAGGAATTTGCAAATGTTGATTTGCAGGCCAGAGTAAAAATGTTCCTTCGTATCTCCGATTTCTCTTCCTTTCCTTTCCCTTCTTCTTTTATACTTATTCAAGATGGTCTTCTTCAGTTTTAGAGCAAATGATTAAGCGGCTGTCCTCGCCATCGCTCTTCCTCAATCCGCAAGCTCAAGACATAAACACACATATGTGCAAACACACTAATCTCTCTCAGTATAGCTCTACACATGACCAATATGGGTACACATATTTCACTTTGCCTTTGCAGCCGGTAGAAGAGAAGCATGTGGTTGATGTGCAAGTACACACACATTAACAAACAGAAACATACACGACTGATCCTTTGGGTCTGTGCAAATAGGTATAAACATGCATTTATTAAAGACGAATCCTGAGAGACAAGCAGTCCAGTCCCTTTGTGGAAGTGAGACGAGAAGAGTATTCAAGAGGGAGCACACACATCTTTACATCTCCTCTCTCATCCCATCTGACTCTCTCTCTCTCTCTCTCTCTCTCTCTCTCTCTCTCTCTCTCTCTCTCTCTCTCTCTCTCTCTCTCTTTCCTTCAGCACAAACATACACAGACAGACCCCCTCTCACACAGGAGTAGATAGAGAGCAGTGAAGAGCAGAAGGAACTGGGTTGCAGGAGAGAGACAGGAGGGTGGTTATTTGAACAAAGCCAGCAAAGGAGTGTGCAGTCCTGGGGAGAAGAGCAGCTGTGACATGCCTCAAAGGGAGCCTGCCAGTTACTCCTGCAGAGACCTGAAGGTAAGCCTTGTGCGTCACTCGTGGGGAATAAGCAGAGGAAGCGACAGAAAGAGGAAGGCAAATGAGGTTTTCATGCAGCTCATGCATGGTTGCATGGTACGACTGGGGCTCAGCACACAAGCTGCCTCTTCTCAATTCGTCTCTGGATGGCATTGCACGCTGTGATTGCATTGTATGTTTCTGTGCACAGGCACAAATCTCATCTGGAGGGGCTTGCTAAATGCTGCAGTACTTGGAGGAAGATCAAAAACTATGAGATAGAAACACAGACATAAGAGAGGAGAGCAGGGGAGCAGGCAAGACATAGTAGGGAATGTGTCTGCCTTGCCCACTTCCATCAGGTACAACCTTTATTGCAATCACATCTTGCCTCCCTCATCTAATGTCACTGCAGAGATGCAGAGATCATCACCACACATCTCTCTGTCCTCATGGTGGGGGCAGGGTAATCAAAAAGGATATGGATTTGACGCAACCAGAGAAAAGCCTGTCAACACTCCTGCTGTCTCTGCACACTTGTGCGCTGTGCTGTAGTTCTCTCCGTGCAGTACAGGACTTTAACAAGTAGAACAGGAGTGAACCTGGCATTAATGAGCACCTACACTAAGTGCATGTATTTGTGGGTTGTAGCAGCCCATCATGTTTCAGCTCTTACATGTTATCATACCATCAGTAAAAGCAGGTGATAAAGCAATGGATGCCATGTAGTGATAGCAGTTGGGAGTGTTTTCATGAATATTGTAGCACTGAGAGCACTGAGCACTGAGAGAAAATGATTTATATTGATTCCCTAGAAACACATTCTTGAGAATTAGGGCTGCTGGGTTTAAAGTCTTATATATACTACTATATTATCCTCCATAGCTGCAGCTGCAGTTGCATGCAGAGATGTTGCTGTAAAACTTTGATGACAATGTGAAGGGCTTGGCAACCACATTAATCAAGCTCTGTTCCCCTCGAAGCTCTTGTCCTTCCTGTTGTCTCAATGGGGAATGTAAAGACAGTATCAAGGCAGCAAGTGGACTCATTTTTCAATATCTGTTCTCCAGCACACAGTGGAGGAAGTGCCAGCCATTGCTGCTCTCATCATTAGCCGCATTTTTACACTGTGCACAGTCTTAACTAGAACTCACTGGAGTGAAAGGAAACGGAACGCCTGACAGAGTGATTGAAGAATGATGAATAACTGCTTTGAGGCAAAAACCTGCCAATTTGCCTCACTTCAGGCTACTTTTATCACTGTACCGTACTGTGACCCTGGTCCCAGCTGGATGAACTCTGATTGGCTTAGAAGAAGGGTGGAAATGTAATGTTTTTTGATGGATGGCCTTTTGGCCTTATTAACAGTGCTATCATTGTAGCTGCAACTCAGGACTGCGTACCTCACTCTGCTTCTGCTAAGCTGTTATCCACGTCCTGATCTACCCACCAAGTGGACAAAAAGTTGCAAAGGGCAGATGTAATGCTGTGCAGGAGAGTCTCAAAAGAAAAGAGGTTGTGAATAATTAATTGGATCTGTTTGTTTAGTC
>KV751336.1:2780211-2809497 GCA_001698575.1 Mola mola
AGTACAAGC
Source organism: Mola mola (assembly GCA_001698575.1). Classification (NCBI taxonomy): domain Eukaryota; kingdom Metazoa; phylum Chordata; class Actinopteri; order Tetraodontiformes; family Molidae; genus Mola; species Mola mola. Next base: position 2,780,221 of record KV751336.1, read on the forward strand.
ACTATTGTCAGGTAAGAGCCACATTACTGAAAATCATAGCCTGTAGATATACAATATATATATATACATATATAGTGCTGATTTTCTTTTAATTCTCAGAAGTTTACAGATTTGATGATGCAAAGCTTGTAATTGACAGCAGCAAGCAGCATTTTCATCATATGCAAAACAAGCACGTCCATGCAAATTTCAAGCAGTGTTTTTCCACAGGCGAAAAAAAAAACTAAATTGATTGCTGTCATATAAATGGAACTCTAAGAAATAAATAACGAAACAGTTAACGATTACGTTGATCAAGTGAAAATTATATTTTGGCTTATTAATCTGTTGCAGAGATGTTATTCGATCAGTGATAGTATTGATAAAACCGTGTCCGGGCATTGCTCTTCCTTTTCAGAACTGCACACAGAGTTGACAAGACAAGTTTATGAAGTTCTGAGGATGGAAAAAATGAAATCCTGAAGCAAGTGCTACTCAGTACAATACCAGCCCTCTGGGAAAATTATAGAGTCTGCCACACATTGCAAAGGGAAAAATTCATTTTTACTGTGCTCTGGGCAGATTATTTTTTACTTTTTGCTGCATCAGCAAATAAGGAAAATGTATCTCCTTTAGTTATCCCTTAGAAAGCAAGTTCACTGGTTTACAAGTACCTTTTGGCTTTAAGCACAATAGATAAGTGCTCCTGTTATCAGGACACAGACGATTCAACAACAAGTCACCCTGTCACTCTCTCAGTAACAAGGTAAAGGCTTGTTACCCTCTTAAAACGCCAAGATAAAACATTCCAGCCTGTATCCATGTTTGCACACCTCTCATTTGTTGCTTGTTGAGTCCGCTGCTGTGTACACACAACAAAAATACACATAGGTCTGGTTTACAAATCTCCAAGGAGCTATGATTAAATCATGAGAGAGCCTACAATGAGTCAGCAAGGCCTTGAACATATCCAGCAATGTTTTCACAGAAGCTTTGTGCGCATCATGCACCTTTGCTGTCTCTCTGCCTGTCTGTCTTTCCCCTCCTCAGATGCCTGTCACGTCAGGCTGCCCTTTGCTTTGGACCATCAGTGTCAACACCTCGTTCCTGTGTGGATCTGATTTGTGTCACGGTTCTTTGACGTTCCATGGCCACCTTTGCATTCTCCCTTTGTGCCTTGTCAACGATCAAATAGAGTAACATCAAAGACAGATGGAAAAAAACAAATGTCAGGTGTTGTTAAGGTCAGGAACATGCAGGAAAAATAATGTATCCATGTTGTATTGCTTTCCTGGTTACGAGGCCCTGTGCATGCCTTGTTCTTTTGTTAAATTTAAAGTAACAGATTTTCAAACAGCACACAGGGGCTCTATAAGTTAATTGCCTCTTGTAGAGTAAGAGGAAGGTGTTGTCAGACAGCTGCTAAAATTAGTGCTTTATCTGAGCAACCCCACCCCCAACACACACTCACACACACACACACGCACACACAAATACAAAGAGACTCAAACCATTACTCCGCTTCACAACTATACCCGAGTCTTTCTTTTGTACTTCTCCTGTCACTGTCTACCACAGATGTTTAAAAATATCTCTTTTGGCCTACAACTCAGGAGCAGAGAAATACTCCTTAAAATCACATTACACATCGTGTAGACTGTCAGCAAATCACCTAGTCTCTTCAGCCGAGCTATAAACAACCACAAAGGTAATGGGTATAGTTGTTCTATCTAGTCTAGTATTATATACCGTACTAGATTCAATATAAAGTAAAGAGGCAACTGTAAGGAAGTAATTATTTTTCAGTCTCCATCTGATCAAGAAAGCAATCACTGCATCAGATCTGACGGATGGTATGGCCATAGTGAATGTGTATATATAGAGACTTGTGTGTCTGTATATGCATGTTTTTGTGTGTTAGTTTGCTCCATGTACGGGAACATGTTGCCAAAGCAGGTGGCGAGGCTGGGAATGATAATCCTGCTTTCTGGAAAACCACTGACACTGCAAAGACATTGCAGCTATGAGTGCTTCATTGAGTCTGGCAGTGGTTTGGTTGGTCAGAGTCAATAAATAAGGGACAGAATACCAGATTTTCACTCCTGTGGGAAATCATGGTCGACTTCTTTTTAACTTAACTGTAACTGTAACTTTAACTGTGCCTCGTGTAATGTGAGTTATTTAACAAAAATATATAACAAATGATTATATATGTACCATAATATGTAAAGTGTTTTTTGGTAAGGTTTATTGTGAAATGTTACCCAGAGTTTGTATTCATTACTGCAAGTCTGAATGCAGAGGGATAAAAACAGTGTGACAGTTTGACACTCTAATAAAACTGTGATATTTCTTAAGTCAGACATGAGAAAATAGTTCATCCTTACATGAGTTAATATTTAAAGATTTACCACATTTTGTTTATAAATAATTTAGCATTGGTGTATTTTTTACAGGAAAACCCGAATGTTAAGGTCATCAATATATACAGGTTCAGTTGCACATTTTAAGGGAAATATTTTTTTGTCTTTTTTTAAATTATTATTGCCCATTCAAGTTGTTACATCCTCCTCCTCATATGTGGTTAGGTCTAAGCACTTTAGTCAAGTCTCATGATTCAAGTCTATATTGACTACATTTGTTCAGTAAAATGAACTACTGCATGAATGTGAATGCTTAAAACAGGCTATAAAAACAAGAATAACGGGAAAAACAATTTAGTGACTGCCGGTATAGTGGGAAGAAAAGACAAATCTGATGGTTATTACATATTACACCCTGAGTCACAAATGTCAACCTAATAATGTCTAGATGATCACCAAGGTCAGTAGGCATCAAGTATTTGAGACCATGACTGTCTGTAAAACATTTAATGACAAGTCATGTCATGATTACTGATATAAACATGGTTGATCTGATGACATTTGGTAATGGACAATTCTATTACTGCATAGTCGTTTTTCAAACGATTTCAGAGCCATGTTTTATTATACTGTTTACTTGAAAAGGAGGAAGTTTATGTTGAGCATGGTGTCATTTTCATGCCCTGCTTTGAAAGGCACATGGTTCTCAGATCAAACAGTGAAATTATGCACTTCCTAACAACAGGAATAAAGAGTATGTTGCTGATTAGATTATTCCTTGGAAATTTTCTGAAACACATTTTAGGAAATTGTTTAGCTGTAACATGAGAAACTTTCGTATCTGGTCATCATGTTGGAAATTGATGCAGGGACAACAAGCAGGGAATCTCATGCGCACATATATGGCCTGCACAGCCACCACATAATGAAAAAAACAAACCAAACAAACAGGAAGGTCAGAGAGTCAGATCCTGATATTTTTCTCTGTTCAAGAGATTTGCAGATTACAAGATTGCTTTGTAATCTGATATACAATTGCTTTTCTTTGTTCTATAATATGCCCGTGTCCATTCTGAAAAGTTCAGAGTCTTTGATTATCTTGTAATCCATTATCTTCCCTAAGGTGAGGATTTTTAATTTTTTTTTGCATTGTGGTGATTTTCAAATTTTCTTTTTAGTGAGCAGAGCCCTATGAAAAAAAGTAACAAGCCTATAACACTTATCTTCTTGTACATTACCACTATAACAAAATCTTTCACACTGTTTTGATAAACTGTAACAGTCAACACAATTTGGAAGATCTTCCCAGTGAAGACTTGACCTACGTATCAGTCTGCGGTCAAGGATTTCTGCGCTTTCTAGAACCACTTGGTAACTATTGACATATTGACAAACTGCATTTCACTCACAAGTGTGCCTGGGGGTTGCACTATTGATCAACAAAATATTGTTAGAATAGGCAAAATGTAGATACTTATCAAATAGGATTTGCAATCTAGATTGCAGGTGGTCAAAAGACTGAAAGGCCTAATAGATACAAATGTGTTCATGGGCTGATGGCAGTGCTTTGACCTTTATCTACTGTTGTATTGCTGCATTTTAGCATGTGATCAGTGATGCTCCACCTAACGCCTTTATTTCTGGGCATGTCCCTGTGCTCAGTAGATAACCTCTGGAATTTGATCTGCAGGGTGTTGATTGTGTGTGTAGCCACAGCCTCCAAGGTTGTTTTCCTGGACATTTTGATCTTCTTCACTGTTGTGGATTGGATTAAGAAGTAGCTGGACTGCAACAGTGATTCTTGGTAAATCAGGTTCTGCATGGTGGAATGATATCGCTTGCAGCAGTGTAGAAAAACTTTTCAAGTTTCACTCACTGCTTGTATAGAATATATTGTAGACCGTATGAGATTGAATGTATAGAACTTGTATAAGCACCAGTGAGCCCTCTACCTACTGACCCTGCTTTTCCTGCACTGCTCGCTGAAGGGGCCAGGGGAGCTTGTGGCTTCACAGAAGGATTCACACATATCAGGCAGCTTCATCCTGTGTGTCCAGCTACATTTTATAAGAATATTCAGAGGGTGAATATGTTATCCTCACAGGGGGATAGCATTACCCATTAAATGCAGCACAATTCTCTGGCTGTGCTTAGGGTTACAATATTGTGACATTTTATTTTAAACCCTGTATTTATTATTGAACCTATTATGTCTTACAGGTGTTGAGCTTTAGTTGAGAATGGCAGGAGATTCTCGAGTCCTCATGGACCACAACATGGAAATAGGAGTGACACCAGCACAGGTAAACAGCATGTCCGTTGCTCGTCAAACACTGCACTGATCATCTCTCCACAGAAAGTCAGAAAGACACAAAGAGAGAGAGGCAGCATGGTGGTAGTGGCTCATTGAGACCGCAGAGGACAAAAAAAGAGATGGAGACAATATAGAGAGACGGGAATGATGTGAGGGAAGTTGTGAGGATGAAATACCAGATTGCTTTCAAGTATGATAGGAATGAGGAGGGTTGACAAGCTGTTAGATATTCAACAGATATAATGCATAAACACTACAGATAAAATTCTGCCTACAGATACATACATGCGGTAAAACAAATACAGATCATAGATAAAGCCCTACAAGGTGTTCCCCAACCTGTTTCTCTAGTTAAGATAACTATATAGTTCACTTCACATAGCAATGGAGATAGACAATAAAAAGACACCCCATTCCCTTCCAATAACAAATGGTGAGGTTGCACTGGTCCTCTGTGCTAATCTATCAGATGATTTGGAACTTCAATTTCTCCCCAAATGCAGCCACAAAGCTCAGTGAAAGAACTGATGCACAGCACTGCCATGCAAAGAGAACTTGAGAATATGTTTATTGACCCCGTACACCATACTGATGACTAAGGGCAAAAATTGGATGGCGTCTGCGTTAACAGCCTTATCAATCACTTAATCAGCCTCGGCTCAAAGTGTGGAAAGTGTAATATTCAGGTTGATGATTAACAACTTAAAAAACATTAATCCATTAATTTTATGGGTGGCAGTTAAATGGTGGCTGTGCTCTAAATCTATATCTAAACCAATATCTCTGAATGCGAGTAATAATAATATGCGAGTAATAAGGAAGTCCATTGACATTTAGTAAGGCATTGTCATCAAGCCACTAATTGCAATGCCGGTCAATAAGCAATGTCTTCAGTTCTTTAGTTCTGTTCTTCTATGTAAAAACATTCCTGAAACAGGGATCACTTCAAATTGATATCCAAAAACTCAATACAGTACATGCAGGCGAAATGTCAACCAGCACCTGACATGTCCTGATTAAACATGTCAGACAGCTTTTACTATTCATGTATGTAAGGATATTATAGTACCTGAGATTAATTATTTTCTCCTGAACTGTAAGAATGATCATCTTTGTGAAAGAGCACAAAAGCTGTCAGTGTAAGCACATTAGAAAATATATTTTTTCATGATGTGAGTACAACTCTGGAGAGAGATAGATCATAGGGGTCCCTTTAGCATAAGATATTCAGAGGACATGGGGGGCTGATTTCTTCTTCAACACAAAGCATCAATATGATGCCAGCATGTCCTTATTCCTTTTGAAAGGCATGTATGTTTTTCTGTTTTTATGTATGAATTGTCCAATAAGAGGGCCAAGCAACTGGCGGTCAATGTTGTCAGTGTTGTGGTTTTTTTATAATCCTAAATGAAAAATTAAAAAAAAAACATACAATATTACACTCCTGCATGCATTTTATACGCAAGAAAGTCTGTTTTTAGACAAGGGCACTGTGTGCGCCCAGGCATATGCCACTCTGTTTAAGGATGCCCGAAGGCTCTGTTAGGGAAGGATGGACATTCTGTTCTTATCCAGGCTTGCCAATGTCCCACAGGCTGTGAGGGAATGAAAAACATTGGACCAGGAGAGAGGTATGGCATAGCTATGGGGCCAGATCGCCCTGGAGCTCTGCCAATATAGAAAAAGACCTGGGCGTCCTAGTCTTCTTGTTGTGTCCTTACTCCCTGTTTCTCTCTGTGTGCATATGCTGACACCCACAATGTCATCGTGGAGTAGCACAGAGCACTGACTTTCTAATAACTACATTTTATTTGCCTCTCTGCCAGCAGCACAGAGAAGTGTGGATTTGAAAAGGATCAAAGAAAATCTCAATAAAAAGATCAACACCTATCCTCCACTCTAAACTCAATATAGGTTTCGAGAAAATCTGAAATGAAAAGAAACCAGTGTGTCTAGGGTACCTTAAAGTACACCCATGTGGGCAAAAACTTGCTATTGTTCTCTCTCTCTCGCTTTCTTGTTTCTGTTTTTGCTCACTTGCTTTCTTTCACTTTTCTTCCTCCCTATCTCTGTCATCCTCTTGCTCTTTTTCACCTTCAAACAGGTGAAGAAGCTTCCTAAACACTTGCGGGAGGCTCAGATTTCAACAGAGCGAACCCACTTGATTTCTGACCCAGTGAAGAAGCCACGCCAACGATATGTACAGAAGGACGGCAAGTGCAATGTTCATCATGGAAACGTGCAGGAGACCTACCGTTACCTGAGTGACTTGTTTACTACACTGGTGGACCTACGTTGGCGTCTTAGTCTCTTCATTTTTACCTTGGTCTATGTAGTCAACTGGCTTTTTTTTGGTTTTCTGTGGTGGCTGATAGCGCTGATCCGTGGAGATCTGGTGCATGCCGATGAAGAGGGCTGGACCCCCTGTGTTGAGAACCTCAACAGTTTTGTCTCAGCCTTCCTTTTCTCCATTGAAACAGAGACCACAATTGGGTACGGTTATCGAGTAATCACAGAAAAATGCCCTGAGGGTATCATACTACTTCTGGTGCAGGCCATCTTAGGTTCCATTGTGAATGCCATGATGGTGGGCTGCATGTTTGTCAAGATCTCACAGCCAAAGAACCGCGCTGAGACCCTCATGTTCTCGCACAATGCAGTCATATCAGTGCGAGACAACAAAATGTGCCTGATGTTTCGGGTGGGGGACCTGAGGAACTCTCATATTGTGGAGGCATCTATTAGAGCAAAGCTGATCCGCTCACAGCAGACCAAGGAGGGGGAGTTCATCCCACTCAACCAGACTGACATCAACATTGGTTTTGACACTGGAGACGACCGGCTGTTCCTGGTGTCGCCACTCATCATCTCTCACGAGATTAATGAGAAGAGCCCTTTCTGGGAGATGACAATGGCTGAAATGGAGAAGGAAGAGTTTGAGATTGTAGTCATCCTTGAGGGCATGGTGGAGGCCACAGGTATGAGGGGAAGGGGTAAAAAGAGGGAGAAAGGCAGAAAAGGAAGACATATGGATAATGGGAAAATAAATAGAAAGAGAAATGCATTCTGGCAACATTAAAACATAAACAAACAAAAAAAGCATTTCCAAGTTTCTATTGATTCAAATGAGGAAGACAATTGAAAGCTCATTGTTCCACAAATGGCCTAATCATTGTTCTTTGTTGTCACTGCAACCCGCATTTCCACTGTTGCTATTCCAAGGTTATGTCTTTGATACTGTTTATTTCAAAATGAATGAAGTGTAGCTACCCACATTGCTCATCTGTGTGTTGGGTAAACGCCAAGCAGTCCTGAAAAGTGCTCCAGGGCTGGACACGAGTAGGTCATTCTGTAAAGTTCCACAATGCTGCTTTTTTTCCCAGCAGCAAATGTAGCCAACCAGCAATCTCAGTGAAATAGAGGACAGAATGATGTCCAATGTGTCATATTGTGGATTTCCAAAAGCACTCAATACATACAGATAGTGTGTTGTTCAACCGAAACTGTGAAACATCAGTTCCCCTGTCCTCCGTAAATATATGAGGAATAGAAAAGGTTTAGAGCATGAAGGCCAACAGTTAGCTGATAATTTTCTGTTCCAGCATGTGTAGGGTATTGGTTAAATCCAGCATTACTTGTATGCCTAAACTGTATTGTTTAGTGGCATTTTGTTGTTTTAATCCACTCATTTTTAAATACAATGCATTATACATCATACATTATATTTGTGGTCCTTTTCATCATTAAATGAAACACAGTGGTTGATTAGAAGGTTTTAGTCTTGTGCACACAATTGGTTTGTTTTTTTTGGTTTTTTTTTTTAAAAAAACAGCCTAATGCAATCAGGCATGTCTTTGCATGCACCTGAACATTTCTGCTCTATTTCTTTTTAGATTTTTTTTTTTTTTTTTTAATGCTCACACTGCTGGATACTTGACTCAGGCATTAAATCTCCTCTCGCTTCACCGGAACAGACCATGGGGGGTTACGCCATCCAGTATCCCTGCTAAACTATACACCTTTCCCTTAGTAATCCATGGTAGGATCACGGTGAAAACAAACCCCATACTCTTTGTGAGAAGTATTTTTCATTAATAATAATCATGCTTATTTAGAAGTGAAATATATTGTAAAGTCTCCAACATTGAAATTTATCAGCCCAACTTGTCAGTATAGTGATGTATTAGTGAGTGATGACTAGAACTGTGGTATGTTAAAAGGTGTCTTTCGACAGGAAAGCAAATCATTATTCTAAAATTTCTAGGGGTGAAATATAGCAAATAGACCATTTAACTGTCTCAATAAAACAGAGAAACATAGAAAGCACGTGATAGAGTTTGTGAAGTGTGTAGGCTCTATAAATACCATCAAGCACAAATTCATTGCCACACAAAGCATGTATAATATGACATATTGGAATGCTGTCAGTGTGTGGAAGTGACTGACGTATTAGGTTAAAGTAAAGAAAATGAAAATTAAATTTTTCTTTTAAATGGCCAGCCAGGACTTCCAATCGGTGGTTTTTCCACGCATGATAATGAGTCAGGAACCAGACTACATATGCCATACAGTTTATGTTCTCAACAAAAGATAATCATGCTGCACTCTGCTCTGTGCCTCTGAGGATAGCAGGTTTAAGGCTTCTGTGTTTCCTTTGCAGTAAATTGTTTATCCATAAATTAAGGCCTGTTTTATTCCATTTCTGAGAATTTGGAAAGCCTATGGCATCAGTACTGTTGCTATGTAAACAAGAGGATCTGCAGCTATTTATTTATTGATTTTTTTTTTATCATTATTTTATTATTATTATTATAGACATTCCTACTTAATTAGATTATTTACAACACATGCAAATGGTCTGTGGTTTTGCTGCTAAACCAATAATGTAATGGCTTGAAAAATAAAATAATAAAAATGAATGAATAGAATAATAAAGATGATAAAAGAAAAAATAATCTGCCAATTGAATCAAAAATGATCCATCAAAATGCGACACTTGTTATTGGTGATGGGTGGGTCTGGATAAGATAGCATCTGGGTCCAGATCTGTACCACAGTCTGCCATTTAGTGACCTGTTTCAAATCAAATTTTGTTCAGATGACCAGATGCTCCAGTGATATTCATGTGCTGCTTCGTTTCATCTTTTATCTATTTCTGCTCTAGCCATTTGCAAAATCGCTTGTTCTGTAATCTCTTGAAAAATCTAATGTATTTACAAAACAGTTGGAAAAGTGGCTAATCCACATTTTCCTGAAGATAATTTTAAACTTTGCTTTAAAATTGCCCGACAGTTGGAGCCATAGATGCCCTCAGTGTTGTCTGTCCTCCTAGAACGGCCTTGTAGTGGGGATAGAACAGTTGTTCCTAACGTGGGAGACAGAAATTTTGCTTCCAGTCTGAATGAATCAAGATTAAGTTTCCACTACACAGGTGACGTGCTAATTCTTAGTTTGGTCAACAGCTAAAAGGAAACTAAACATTTACACAAAAGATAATGACAACCTACAATTTTTACATTGTAAAGCACAGCAGAGACTGGACAACATCAGAAACTTCTCCTCAGGATATCAGAGTCACACTGTACAGGCAGATGCTGGGATGGAGGTCATGGAGGCTTTATGAAGTGCTACTTGAGAAGCAGCAGCATGTGACTGCAGCAATTTCACCAGCAATGACGTTCTGACATTCTGAAGTATGAACTGTGTGTACATGAGGTGTAACCAATTACAGTAATGAGGGACCTTTTCTATTAAGCTGTGCCAGTAAGTCAACACGCACAAAGTCACAACCCTGATTCCGACAAATGGAAAAGGAAAGTTGCCAATATTCAAGTTATTACATGTGTTTGACATCTGTTATGAAAAAGGGCTGTTTGTTACTAGTAATTTCCTCATTTCCTATTCTTTACTTGTGCATCATTTATATGATTATTAAGGACCTTTCCAGTGTTTTATCCCGTTTACCACTGAGTTGAAAAGTGCTCTGGCTGCTTTGATTGCTTCAGTTAGTTGTATGTGCATTTACATGCTGTGGGAATCCCTGGTTGTAGCTTTATTAATGCAAGAAGCTTCAAAATACACATCATGGCTCTCAAACCATGCTCACTGTTTGTTTCTTTGTCACGTTGCTATTCTGGTTGAAACCCAATGTTGAATACAATTACATTGTAAAAGTCAGTACTTATGGAAAAAACGATAACAAAATTATACATATCATGAAGGTAAATTTTCAAAATTTTAAAATTAAGAAAAAATTGAGGTCAAAGGCAAAATGTAACAGCTTCTCTGTGCTTGCTTTGCAGTGTGGGCTGTGTATGTGCTGGTTTGGACAGCTCAGTCTTGAGTTTTGATTTCAGAAAATGTAAACGGAAAAATCACACAAGTGCATGCACTTGAACGATCAATTAACTCATGAAAAAATTAAGACATACAACAGGTAAGAGCTCAGTGGATCAAAACAGAGGAAAGAAGAGCACACTGTCAAGTCAACATAGCCTTGATGGAGGAAAATATACAGTATGTCCTCCAATTTGTCTCGTAACTGTGTGGGTGTGTATACGTGTGTGTGTTTGTGCTCATGTACACATGAACTTAGTCTATTGAACAGGCTATCATTATGACTGAATCCCTCAGGAATCAGTTGCAATCAAAATGTACTTTCATATTCACACCTAAAGGAAAGCATCAGCAGTGTCTGTGAACACTGTGTCTCAGACACCTAGCTCATAAGGCATAAAATAGTCAAAAGAAACTGGGCTTTAGAATTGTGACAAAGCCGTAAGAACAGTGACAAAACTGGATGCAGCATCTTTTAAATGCTAATAGGACAGGATACTAATGGATCGTCACGACACAATTTAATGGGTTTGGACTCCAAAGAACTGGCTTAACTAAATACATGAAATGATATGCCAGCACCCTTAGTAGACTATAGAAAATTCTCCTCATTGGGACTGTGAGACGTAATAGTGTCTTTGATGATCTTGTCAAAGAAATAAAAAATATTTCACAAGTTAAATATGGAAACTAGGCCAGTCGTATCAGGAGGAAGTGTTGAAGGAAAGGTACAAAAGCCCCTCCATTTCCTGACATTTCAAAATCATATCAACTTGTAAACTACATCTATTTTACAGCATTTTCTATTATTGATGATATGCTTATGAGAGATGCAGCATCATGTCTATCAACAGTTAGGTTAGCAGGACATATATTTTGAGTTCTTCTTGGCTAGACTCAACTCAAAATCTTTTGAGCATCACACATGCGTCCAGTAATCGTGAATGGTGGTTCTAAAACAAATTTAAGAGTGAATTTAAGAGTATGAAAGACTGGTTAATACTATTATTATGTTGCACATCTGTCTCACATCTTCTTCGTGCAGAATTTAAGATGGAATTAGTGGGTAGTGTACTGAACATTTTTAGAAATACGACTATGCTATTTATGCTGATGTTCAAGAAGAATAGCTTGCTAACAAGCAATACATTAAAATTCTATCAATTTAAATTCTACAAAGAAAAAAATAGCGGCTATCAAATGGGACTTGACATCAAGTGATGATGAGCTAAAGCTTACTTTATGTAACAGCAAGAAAAAAAACAAAAACTAAATGGGTACGTTCAATTTATGTATAGTTGGAAGTTTTAAGACTGGTTAGATCTGTAGGAAAAGATTTTTGATAAGAGACACCCCATTGTCACACTGGACTTCCAATTCCAATTTCCTCCATACATTATCTTTTAAGTCATTGTCTTTATAGTATTTCTCCTTTTAATCAAATAAAACTGGATGCTGGGATACAAAGACATTCAAGTGGTATGTCATGTGGAATGTTCTAATTATGAGGTGGCAACAACTAGCATTTTGATTGGCCAGATGTGTACTTATTGCCTTTTTATAGCCAATAAGTACACATTACTACTACCTGTGCAGTAGTAATGGGGCACTGGAGCCCCACTATCAAATTCCTATCCATACACCCTTCCAGTTGCAGTTTTACTTGTTGTGATATTCTTTTTTGTTTGCTTGTTTTTTTGTTGTGTTTTGTTTTATTGTTTGTTTTTTTTAACAAAAGTTGTATAAAAACAGATTATACTCGCTCTCTCAAAAAAAAAACAATAAAATATTTATCAATGGAGATGGTGGAGTTTTAGAAGAAACAATACTGTAGAACAGACTTTTTCTTAGTTTTTGTACACGCATGAATTATGTACTGATAGTGTCTCTCTTTCTCCTTACACTTTGTATTGTCTCTCTGCTTATGTCTTTTCATACCTTATGTTTGTGTGACATATTTATTTTCTGTACATGTTTGTGTTATGTCGGCATCCATGCACCTATCCCTACCCATGGCAGGAATGACATGTCAGGCACGGAGTTCCTACCTGGACACAGAGGTGCTTTGGGGCTACCGCTTCACGCCGGTTCTCTCCCTGGAGAAAGGTTTCTACGAGGTAGATTACAACAACTTCCACGAAGTCTACCAGACCAACACCCCCACCTGCAGTGCCAAGGAGCTAGCTGCTAAGCTTCGGGAAGGGCCACTTGTGCCTCAACTTTCGCTTCTCAGCCCAGAGCCCAAAACGCACACTTTTGACCCCCTGACCCAACTGTCAAAGTCAGACCTGCTCAGCCAGGATGAAGACAAGGAGGAAGTGTCAGGGGGTGACAGGGGAGAGACCAATGGCTCAGCTGCTGCTTTGGAGGAACCAGCCCTAGCTGATGGCCTGCCAGACTGACAAGAGTAAGATTAGGCATGAGCTAAGACTGGGCAAGAGGACAGGACAATATAATGCTTCATTTAGTCAATGGCCAGCTTTTTCCATCGCAATGCTTGGAGATGTGACACGTCTATCTCTGGCCTCTCCTCTACTAGAGTGTCAATCTATAGTGTAGATTGGTTTTGTAGACACGTAAGTGCACAGACACACATACACCATCTATATCCACAATTAAAAGTTGGTGGGTCAGATTGTCTTTTTTTTTTCTAATCATAATGACCACTGACTAAACTGCTCAAGTTGTATAATGTAAACTTGATCTGAAACAGGTAGCCATGACAAGAGTACCATGGTATAAAATGGATACTCCAATATTCTTATTTAGAGTATGTTACTACAGATTCATTTGATCAGAGAATCCATCTCATAAACTAGCTAATGTGTCTGATAGCTTCTGTGTGAATCAATTATTATTATTATTATCTTTCTTTAATGTGTGGGGATTATTTACTTTTTCTGTCAGTGTTATTATTCTGTGTCCAAAACTCAATTCACTTAGGAGTAAATCTGTTAGGCTCCTGGTCTAAAAAGACAAAAGCAGGAAATTGTTCTGTAAAAGGCAACGTGTGCTGGTAACAACTATCCAGTTTTCTTTTCTTTGTTCACACTTCGCTCACGGTTTTGCTGTCGTAAATACTCTCATCGACTGTTTCTGCTTGTTTTACCAACCCAAAGTAAAGCAGTTAGTACCTCATTTTATATGAATGTACAGGGTTTGAAATTAAGAGGAACTGGGAAAATGCTTTCAAAAGCTGTACTGTATATGCTACTGAATGACTATTTTTAAAAACTGCTTGAGTGGTTAAAGATTTAATTCTTCTTGTCGCAGCAACTTAAATATTAATCCCAAACACTTGTCTTGGTACATAAAGCACAATTTATATACATGAATATTTAAAATGCTCCACAAGCAAAATGAAACAGTCAATATATCCTTTTACGTCTGTTTATTTTTTTTGTTTGTTTGTTTGAAATATCTAAAACCTTGGTATTTTTCAGTTGCATCAACATGTAATAATGATCGTAGCAGGTTTTCTCTCCATTGTCGTGAGTTTGGTATCTGGCCAGCCCATCAGTTGCAACATTTGCTTTTTTTGAAACATTTTCTCTGAACCTGACCTTCAGCTTTCTATGATTTGACATCTTCTTCTTTGTCCACACACACATAGTTCACACTATACTTTGGCCCTGTTCCACAAACAACCCCTAAATTTTTGCTTGTTATAATTTATGAATCTTTTCTCTACCGTTTTGGAGGTTGACACTCATGAAGGCCTTTTTCCTTAAAAGAACACATGTCAGTGCTTGCATGCATGACCCAGCCCCTATGTGTGCCATTGCTGAGTAAGTTTAACACAGTAAGAAATACAGGGTATTTTCTAAGCATGCAAATTAAGAGCTTTTACAATATATTATCAGATTATGTATGACCATTCAGTTATAATTTGTGGAAAGAAAATTTCCTTCAACTTTAAAATCACCCACTTCCCAATTAAATGTTGAATTCTTTTTTACAGATGCTGTCCAAAGTAACATGTTGACATCTTATTATGTATCACATTTCCTAAATGATGTTTATTGTTGGAGAGAGATCATCTATCATTGCTAGAATTTCATCTGTTTTCTGTGCGTTCTCATGGGAATAAACATAATATGGTCGAAAGAACAACATGTTCCTGTTAGACACTGTGTGCATGCATGAATGCATGTGTGAGTGTGCATTTGAATGTAAGTTCGCTACTGAGGGTCGGAAAGTACCTTAATGTAGTATGTGCAGCTCTGCATTGTGTCTGCTTTAGTGTGACAAAAGGACAGATTTAAAGTTGGTCTCTGTAAACAATCATGTTTTACAAACAACCTACCTGAAAAGTAGATTAGTTTTGTATGAAAATATGAAATGAAGACTTTAGCCTTTCATTATCACAGAACAATCTTGTATTGAAGTTTGAAGCAAAAACTGCTTCTTGCAAGCTAGGGAAGCAAAAATTAGAGATAACATAAAAAAAAACTGCACCATAGCAAAAGATGGATATAGTAGTCACCTAAACCTTCAAAATCTTCCTGTAGTATGAATGGGTTTTGATGGATTAATATGATTATGACTGCTAGAGCCCAATCAGACACCTAAACAGCATCCCTGTGTTAGGGCTGTGTGTTAGAAGACAGCAATTACATTAAAACATGCACACACACACAGAATGACACAATCATAGAAAATAGCTGGCAGACTGACTGAGGCCAGGACAGCTATTTACTAGCTATAGAGAAAAAAACTGCAGAAGTCATGGGGGTAATCACATTTATCCAGCATCTACAGAATACAAGCAGTCAGGAAATGAAACATGATGTTACATTCAGTGGTCAGTGTATCATAGAAATTCTCTGAATCACAGCAAAGTGCTGTCAAGGCTATTCTTGTCTAAGCTATTACATTTGGAAGCTGGATCGTCAGGAAGCTGACAGTCCCTGATTCAAATCTGAATAATGCACGATGATGAATATAATGCATCCATTGAATGGTTTATTGAAATAGGTACCCTGGGCAGGTGCATGTGGGTGAGCATGTCTCTGAGCAAGAGAGAGAGAGGGAGAGAGAGAGACAGGGAAAAAAAAAACAAGGGGGAGAGGCATAATCATTGATCACAATCTCAAGCCACCAGCGTACATGAACCCACAACAAGATCCACAAACACACGAAAATATGTATTTAAGCTGGCCAAGTTAGATTGTGCCCTTTTTACAAAGAGGAAATTAATGGAAATAGACCAATCACAAATACAACTGCGAAAGCTAATGATTGGCACCGGACCAATAAAGTTATAAGCTATTGTTCTTCTTCTTTACATGGCTAGCTAATACTCCTTGCTTTAAATAATGCATGGTCATGACAAAGAGGAAGGCACACAGGCCATTAATAACTGTGTAGTCTGAATAAAACATCCTGCACAAGAAAGAGAATTACAGTCAGAAAAAAAAGCAAGTGGGAGAAATTGTACTGTGGTGCAACACACTTTCCATAATCTTACTACATCCTCAGACCACTTATTTTCATTTATCAAACCCCTTGACCCCCTGGAACAACTCCCACACACAGTTTTACAATTTACAGTACTTGGTGTTTTTTTTTTTTTCTTTGTTTGTTTGTTTGTTTGTTTTTTTCATGGATCGCCTAGTAAATGTCTTTTTCCAATCAACCAGTGCAACACTGAAAAGACGAAAAGGCAAAAGGTCCTTTTTGTTACATTACATTAAGCAATCAGTTATCCTCTTACATGCTACTATAATGGTTACCCTGTCTGTTTTCTCTTTAAGCTCCTACTGGCATCGTGTGTCATTTGTTTCTTTTCTCTGTTCTGCAGATTGCAATCTATCGACCCTCGTACACATATAAGGTGCCACTGCATAAGTCGAATCCCCTTTTCAACATGCACATTCATTCTCAGCTCTCTCTATGACAGTAGACCTGGCTTTTTCCTGGGAATTTCCCCCTGCAATTCTACTCTTAACATATCTTGTAAGCTCTCAGAATCCAGCAATTGGCATGTTACAAAACCTTAAGTAATGCAGAATTACACTGAGCAGGTGAAACAATCACAAGAAGCTTGGAAGTGAAACATTTCTGTCTCAAGATTGTTCATGGCATTGGAGCAGGTCCAACTGGCAGGTCAGGTAAACAGATTTAAGTAAGGTAAGGGGAGGAATGAAGAACAGGGGTGATTCACCCACATTACTCCATGAGAAGAAATGCATGCGACTGTATAGAGACACTTAATATACAACCACATCGCACTCTTTCTTAAGACTGCCTTTCTTTTAAAGTGTGAACTCAGAAACACTGCCATATCTGTTTGGTTCAGTATAAAAAGACAAATAATGTTTTCAAGAGTTTTGAACAGAACTGAATGAGAAGTTGAGAAAATCCATTCCAGCTGTTCCCAGCATGAGCCAGATGTCTGACATTTGATGTTTGGATGATGTCAGACTTTTAGGGCTGATTTCTATGGCTGCATTCCTAAAAACACTCACCAGTAATGATTTTATGAACTTCTTTAATAATAAAATTATACTCATCAGAGAAAATATCCCACACTTCACAAATTCCATCCAGAAGTTCTAGTCAACTATAGACAAATATCCAACCTTCCGTTTCTTTCAAAGATTCTAGAGAAAGCAGTAGCTAAATAACTATGTGGCTTTTTTCAGGATCATAGTCTATTTGAAGATTTCCATTCAGGTTTTTGAAAGCATCACAACACAGAAACAACATTGGTGAAAGTTGTCCGTGAAGGTTCTCAGTCATCCAGGTCATTTTGATCTCGGAGTGTTTAGTAGGAAACAACTGGACTTCTTATCTTGTTTGAAGACGTTTCGCCTCTCATCCGAAAGGCTTCTTCAGTTCTGAGGTTCAGTGTGGGAAACCCAGGTATTTAACCCTGAGTGGGTAGAGACAATCACCAATCACCAACAACGAAGATGTGTTTTGAAACCAACAGCCTCCTTTGTTGGTGAGACAATCACCAACAAAGAGGATGTGTTATGAGACTAACAGCCTCTTTGTTGGTGAGACAATCACCAACAAGGAGGACGTGTTTAGAAAAACAACAGCCTCGTCTGGGGTCGTCTGGCTAGGCATCGTGTGAGTCGTTAAGGTCACAAGAGCCCGGGTGTGAATCACTTGAGCGTGTTTGCCCCTCACCCTTGGTTCCGTGTGACACCTTGGGTTCACATGGCCCCAGGTGTGTGTGGGGGTTAAACCGCCTGGGGAGGGCTCCAAAGACAGCATTGTAGGTAGCAGACAAATGGTGTCTTAGTCCACCACCCCTGTTAAGAGAGGGTTTCTCCAAGTGGACAAAGATGGCCTCTTTTACTCCTCTTTCAAACCATCTGTCCTCTCTGTCCAGAACGTGGACATTGGAGTCCTCAAAGGAGTGACCTTTCTCCTTAAGATGCAGCTGTACATCTAAACATCAAAATTTGCCGCGCCCTCATGTCTGCACCAAATACAGTACTTCAATTTTCACCCCAAAATGTGTGCTGCTCAATCACCCTCTTCTCTAGGGTGAGTTTTCTCTACTTTGCTCTGGATGGGTATGTTTTATGACCTCTTAGACCTGTTAGAGCTTTAGCCAACTAGCTATAATTCAAACTTTAGGACCATAATGTTTATGTAACGTTTAGTTCAGTCGTAAATCTGTTAATTATAGGAGTAACCTACCCTGTCCACTTTTCTTCCCTATTATGTCCTTGCATTAATAAATGAATTCATCCTGAATAGTAAACTTTCCCCACTGAACATTGAGGAGTGCTAATGCTAGCCTGTGGTTTGGAGTATATTAATAATTAATTTGTAAGATATTTAATCAGTAAAACTGTTTAAATTGCATTAAGCAGTACTCTGATAAAAAGTAACACATAGCCTTCAACTTGTTACAGTAATAATACAGCTTTCTTTTTTGTTCTATCAGTGGTTTCGAGCATAATAATGATTATTTTGAAAGATCCACTGGACAAAAGGCCACAGAAATAATTGGGACTGATCAACAAAAAAAAAAATCATGACTTGCAGCCCTATTCAACACTTTACATCATTACCTCCAGATGCCTTGCATGTTAATGTCTCTTGCTCTTTAAATTTCATTCAGTTCTTTGCTAAATTATTTTACTTACTTAATTTGAGTAAAATAAATGGTTTTAAAGTTAACTTAATTTTATGAAAAGAAATTACTTCTAGAAACTAATGCACAGATGATTATGACTAGCTACAATACCTGTTTAGCTCAAATGATCTTTTTGCCTAATTTATAAACTGTACTTAATATCTATGGATTTATGGCCCACAAACTGCACTTTTCAGCAATCTGTATGAAGCTCTTTTCATTGAAAAAGCTTTGAGGGGCCCATTATACATTAACTACCTTGCACTGCTCTGAGACTCTGTTCCATTCCTATAGCTGTCCTCCTCCTAGAATCCACTGTCAGTGAGCTGTTGGAGAAGAAGTGTCAACAGACATCACTCTGCGACTGTGGCTCCCAGACCGAAGACCATGCGGCTGAGCCTTTACCTTGTTCCGTGTCAGCTGAAAACCAGCATCCACAGTGTCGTAAAGGCAGTCTTCATCTCAGTCTAGAGGCGAACAGAAAAAAAAAGGAGCGACCTGGGTCTGAACCATTCTGCAACTGCCAGAATCTGATACCTGTTGGTGATTCGGATTACAATTCCTTGGGCAATCATCACCTCATGGATAGCCATGGACACCGCCTCCACCTTTCCAGCTGCCATGAATGCTTGGAGCTGGAGAACAGCACCATCCTCTCTGTCAAATATGCCTCTGCTGAAAACATTCCAGATCTCCCTGATGATAACTCCCCAGTGGGTAGTTGGGATGAGAATCTGGATGAAGTTGAACATAATGCCAGCAGGTCTTTTGCTCAAAGCAGCAAATTTGACTTTAATTTCAAACCCCCAAATGTTCTGGTGTATACAGGAGGTAGCCAGGAGCGTTTTCAGGCAGTGTCTCGGCTTTTATCAGAATGCATGAATATGGAAGACAACATAATATACCCCCTTCTACCACAGCAGGCTTTTGGTGATCCTTGGTTGGATAACACAAAACTGTTAGTCCTGGCAGAGGAAGAACCCCTGCCGCCCCAGCTTCAGACCCGCTTTCTCATCTACCTTAGCAAGGGTGGCAGGGTACTAGGTCTCGCCTCCACCTTTTGCCCTCCAGGCCTCTGTCTAGCACTCCGGGATAGGCAACCTGGGCAGATCTGCACACTGAGTTTTACCAGGGAGGACAGCGCAGAGCTGAAACTTAACCTGTTGGCTAGTGGAAGGGTCTACATTAGGGATATTCAAGGAAGAGGGGAAGTGGAGCTCTGGGGGCAGCTCAAGGGGGATGACCCTCATCAGAGGGAAATGGTTATAGTCAGGGTCACCCACGAAGAGGACGACGGTGAAGCTGTTCTTTGTCAGGTAAAGACCTTTTCCTCATTTAAATTGATAATTGTAAACTTCATTGATTTTTTTATGAATGCATGCTTTTTAAAAAATTTTCATCAACACTTTTGAATCAAAAATTCACGTGAAATACTTGAACATTCCATGGGTAAAGGGGTTAATTGGTAACAGCTAATAGTGTCTGATATGATTCTATGAAGGATATACACTGAACCTCAGAACTGAAGAAGCCTTTCGGATGAGAGGCGAAACGTCTTCAAACAAGATAAGAAGTCCAGTTGTTTCCTACTAAACACTCCGAGATTGGTGAAAGTTACAAATGAACTCCTCCCTTCATCTGATGAGGGACTTATCTCTATACGATTCTTATTTGATCTTAGTGCAGCTTCCGACACTATTGATCATCACATCTTACTACAGAGGCTGGAACTCCAAATTGGCATTAAAGGATCTGCTTTAAGCTGGTTTAAGTCCTACTTATCTGATAGATACCAGTTTGTTCATGTTAATGAAAAATATGATAAAGTTAGTCACAGAGTCCCACAAGGTTCTGTGCTTGGACCAATACTATTCACTCTATACTTGCTTCCTTAAGGTAATATCATCAGACAGTGATCCATAAATGTTCATTGCTATGCAGATGACAGACAATTATACTTATCAATGAAGCCAGACGAAACACATCAGTTAGCTAAACTCAAGGCATGTCTCAAGGACATAAAAAACTGGATGTCGCATAATTTTTTATTTTCAAACTCTTCCAAAACTGAAGTAATCGTGCTGGACCCGAAACATATTAGATATTCATTATCCAACAACATAGTTCATCTGAATGGCATTGCCTTGGCCTGTAGCACTAATGTAAGAAACCTGGGCCTGGTCAAATCTTTGACCAGGAGCTGTCTTTTAAATCATATGTACAACAGATTTCAAGGACGGCCTTCTTTCACCTCCGTAACATTGCTAAAATCCGACACATCCTGTCTCAACAAGATGCAGAAGAAGTAGTTCACACATTTGTTACCTACAGGCTGGATTACTGTAATTCTCTATTTTCAGGCTGCACCAATAAGATCTTAAAGCCTCTTCAACTAATCCAGAATGCAACGAGAAAGAACTAGTATCAAAGACCGTATTTCCTTCATACTGGCTTCTCTGCATTGGCTCCCTGTTAAATTCAGAATAGAATTTAAAATCCTCATCCTCACCTACAAAGCTCTTCATGGTCAGGCACCATCATATCGTAAAGAGCTCATAGTACCCTATCACCCATCCAGAACCTTACGCTCCCAGGATGCAGGGTTATTGGTGATCCCCAGAATCTCCAAATGTAGAGTGGGCGGCAGAGCCTTCAGCTGTCAAACTCCTCTCCTGTGGAGCCATCTTCCAGCTGTGGTACAGGAGGCAGACACACTCTCTACTTTAAAAAGTAGGCTAAAAAAATTCCTTTTTTATAAAACATATAGTAAGCGATGGCCTATCTAGCCCCTAGTTGTGCTGCTATAGGCTTAGGTTGTCAGATGAACACTCCGTGATACACTGAGCTTCTCTCTTCTCCCCCCCTCCGACTCTGACTCTATCTCTGCTCCTCTAATTGTCCATATCCTAACAAAGCATTATACTAACTTTAATTCTTCCCCAGAGTCTTTGTGCTTTATCACCCTGCAGGTTTTTGTAGGTCGCGGTGGGAACTGCTGCTGTGGTTCTGCCTGATTCCTAATGCCCACATAAGGACAGTAGATCGTGTGACTTGTATCCTAGGATGGACTGGGATTTGCAAATCTGGATCCATGGATTACAGCGACTTCTGGACCAACAGAATATACCTGCGTCTGGATCGCTAGACTTCATATACCCCTGGACATATAGATTCCACAGACTCTTGGACTCACTGACTTCATCAGCAACGCTCAGATCTGGATACATGTACTACAACTCCTTGACCAATTGACTACACCTGCTTATGGATCAATAGACTTTGCATACTTCGGGATTTATAGATTCCAAATACTCTTGGATTTATAGATTTCATAAGCAACACACAAATCTGGATACATGGACCACTGCGACTCCTCAACGAGCAGACTACAACTGATTCTGGGTCAAGTGTCACATCGGTTCAGTTTGTGAAAGCCCAGTTAGACAATTTGAAATTTCAGGGTATACAAATAAAATTTGATTTGATTTTGATTTTTCATTTGATTTGATTTATGGTTTATTAACAGGCCAGAATTGAAAATGGCTGTGACTCCACCTCCTCTGTCTCTAGGAATTTGAGTATCAATATGAATGGGAGAAGTGGATTCATTAAGGCTCACATATTTATCTTGACATAGCCAGATTTCAGTAATGCATAATAAATCAGGATTGTAATCTGAAATAAGGTCATTTATTAATACACGTTTAGATTATAGAGATCTGATGTTCAAGAGTCCACATTTAATTCTCTTGATTTTGTGAACTATTTCATTTGTGGTTTTGATTATATTTAAGTTTCTGTGTGAACCTCCTTTTTTTTTTAAATTGGATTTACTGAATTTATGTGGAAGGGGGACACACACAGTCTCTATGGTGTTCTAGATGGATGACTCTAAAGCAGGGGTGTCAAACTCAAATACACAGTGGGCCAAAAACAAAAACTGGGACTAAGCAGGCAAAACTCAATGTTTATTGAGAAATTACATTGAATCTGAAAACAAGCAAAGCTTAATATTATGAACACAAGAAATCAGATTTTAAATAAAAGATACATCAGTGGCATTTGTATCTTAATTTTACTGAAGTGAATAAATTAATAGTATTCTTATGCCTCTCAATATGTAACATTTCATGTAAATTTTCAATGCAAATCTTTTTCACAAGCCAACAACAATCAAAATAAATTAATTATTTCCTTCAATGAAAATCCAACCACTTAATTTATAATAGTCTGTGCCTTGGAGCAGGAGGAAAAAAGTGCATTAAAAAAAACATTCAGTCAAGCATTCATTCAAGCTTTACAGCCATGTTGGCTCCACACATAAGGCACACAGGTCTGTCCTTTACATTTGTGAACAAATATTCTGCCTCCCACCTATCTTGAAAGTTCCTGTTGTCCATCTTTTATTTGGCCATTTTGGGGAGAGGTGGCTTAAATTTTCTTGCAGTGACCGGCAATATGAGGTTGCTAATGTATATGTCAATAGATATGGGAGGGGACAATTGATGCGCCAACGCACTGGCAGAGCATTATGGGATTTTTAGTTTTACGGGTTCATGCGCTATATACCAGAGAGCCAGCTCAGATAGACATTTGATATCCTCTCTGAGTTTGACAGCTATGCTCTAAAGGAAGCGCAGAGAAGTGTGTAAGATTGCAGCTTTGCTTCCAGCCTCAATTCTAATACGTCAATTTTGCTGACTAATAAATCTGGCATCTTAATATGAGAGCAGCTCCTTCCAAAGTAGGATGAATGTTGTCTCTCCTAAGCAGAGCAGATCTTCCTCAGAAGTGTGCCAATTGTAAATGAAGCCCACATCATTTGCTGGACACCACCCCGACAGCCAGTGAGTGAAGACATGCGGCTAAACATGTCATCACTGGTCGGATTAGGCAGAGGTCCAGAGAAAATTACAGAGTCTGACATTTTTTTGGCAAACTTCTCCTTCTCACTTCCTAGTTTCCAGACAACAAAATTAGTGTGGCCCTCCTTTGTATCCATGGTATTGACTAACAAACCTGAATTAACAATTTCTAATGCAGAAGTAAATGAGACATCAGTTGGGCTGTCATCTTGTGCACCAGCAGCAATGCTTGAGTGAGGGACATGAACAATGGAGGACTTTTTCTTCCTCTTTTGGCTTTACCTAGCTTTTGTAAGAGTCGCCACAGCGAAATCATCGTCCTCCATCTTTTCACTGTCCTCTGCATCTTCTTCTATCACGCCAACTATCTGCATATGCTCTTTTATCACATCCATGAAACTCCTCCTTGGTCTTCCTCTCTGCCTCCTGCCTGGTAGCTCCATCTTGCTCATCCTTCTACCAATATATTCACTGTCCCTCCCGTGCATATGTCCAAACCATCTCAATCTGGCCTCTCTAACTTTGCCTCCAAAATATCCGACCCGTGCTGTCCCTCTGATGTGCTGGTTTCTAATCCTGTTCATCCTTGTCACTCCCAAAGAGAATCTCAACATCTTTAACACTGCCACCTCAAGGTCTGCCTCCTGTCTTTTGGCCAATGCCACCATCTACAAACCAAACAACATTACTGGTTTCCCTACCCTCTTGTAAACCTTTCCTTTTGGTTTTGCTGCTACTCTTTTTTCACAGATTTCTCCTGACCTTTTCAACTTCTACTCCCTGTAACCTCACTGTTCAACTTCGTTTCCCTTTCATTCGCAAACATATTCTGTCTTGCTACGACTAACTTTCATATCTCTCCTTTCCAGCACATATCTCCACCTCTCCAGGTCTTCCTCAAACTGGTCCCTGCTCTCACTATAGAACACAATGTCATCTACAAACATTATCGTCCACGGAGATTCCTGCCTGACCCCATCTGTCAGTCTGTCCATTACCATAGCAAACAAGAATGGGCTCAGGGCCGATCCTTGATGCAGTCCTACCTCCACCTTGAAGCCATTCGTTATTCTTACAGTCCACCACGCCACTGTCGTACTGCTCTCATACATATTTTGCACCAGTCTAACATACTTCTCTGCCACTCCAGACTCCCCCATACAGAACCACAGTTCCTCCCTCGGCAACCTGTCATAGGCTCTCTCTAGAGCCACAAAGACACAATGCAACTCTTTCTGACCCTATACTTCTCCATTAGCATTCTCAAAGCAAACATGGCATCTGTGGTGTTCTTTCTTGTCATGAAACCATACTGCTACTCACAAATCATCACTTCTTCTCTTAGCCTCACTTCTATTACTCTTTCCTAAATCTTCACTGTGTGGCTCATCAGCTTTATCCCTCTGTAGTTGCTACAACTCTTACACTACACCCTTGTTCTTAAAGATTGGCAACGTACACATTTCCTCCATTCCTCAGGCATCTTGGCGAGGGGGACCCCGCCAAGATCATGTTGAACACTTCTGTCAAAAACTCTAATGCCCTCTCTCCTAGACACTTCTTTACCTCTACTGGTATGTCATCAGAACTAACTGCCTTTCCATTCTTGATCCTCTTCAAAGCTGTTCTCAATTCATCTTTACTCATGCTTCTAACTTCTTGTTTCACCATTCCCAACCCCTCCACCCATTCCCCTCTCATTTTCTTCATTCATCAGCTACTCAAAGTCATCCTTCCATCTTCTCAGCACACTCCCCTCACTTGTTATTACATTTCCATTCCTGTCCTTAATCACCCTAACCTGCTGCACATCCTTCAGAGCTCAATCCCTCTGCCTCACCCAATGATACAGAACCTTTTCTCCTTCTTTAGTGTCCAACCTCTCACACAACTCATTAAATGCTTTCTGTTTAGCCTTTGACACCTCACGCCTATGCTGTATCTCTTTGCATTCCTGTTTTCTCTCTTCTGTTTTCTCACTATCCCATTTCTTCCTCGCCAACCTCTTCTTCTAAATACTTTCCTGTAATTCCTTGTTTCGCCACCAAGTCTCCTTACCATCCTTCCTCTGTCCAGATGACACAACAAACAGCTCCCTACCTGTCTCCCTGATCACTGTTGCTGTAGTTACCCAATAATTTGGCAGTTATTCAAAACCACCCAGAGCCTGTCTCAACCTCTCCCTGATGTTCTCACAGCAGTTTTAACTTTTCAGCTTCCACCATTTGATCCACAACAATGTGAGGTTTAACCACACAGCAGATGTAGTAGTGTAAATCCAAATTATCAGGGTACAGCAAGCGCAGCAGAAGAGCTACCAGCTACAAGCAACAACAGGAAATGATGCAATAAAACTACTACAGTGGTGCAGTATCAGTGCACTATCATTTTCAAAACGACTTGGGATGATTTAGGATGCAATACCAGCGAGACATTAGTTAATTTTTTAGGATGAAGGTTTTATGCCCAAACATAGCCAAATGTCTCTGTCAGAGATTAACCAAAGTAATGTAAGACCCTGTGTATCGAAAAACAATGCATGGGGCTACTAGTCTTTGCCCTTTGCCCTACATTATAATATTCACTACAATAACTAAAACAATGCCAAAAGATAGCAGTTTCCTATATCAAGTCTAGTTTGAAGTTTGGAGTGAATGAGATGAGGGACAAGTGCAATGGGATGATATAGGGTCGAGGGGAGAAAGAGATTGAGGGGGAAGAGGAAAGGGTTAGATTCACATACTGTACATAGTTCAGTGTGGTTGATTAGATAATCGTGTAATAGATTGTACATAAGTGGGCACAGGTATATAGAGTGATGGTCGTGAGTAGTGTAGTCTTGTTCCTAAAATTTAGTTAGAATAACTTTATAATAAATATAAGTTAGGACACTAGGCTAACCACCTTCCTGCAGTGTTTATGCTAAGCTCATGTGGCTAGATTTCATATTATATTAAGCATATAAGCATATATACATAATATTTTGTAGTACTATTGGCAAGAAAGCTTTTTGTTTCAAATGTCTCCCAGGTATATATTTATATATATATATAGGCTTTGTTTAAAACTGTCCTAGCGACCATAGCACATGGAGTTCAACACTGACCTGTCAGCAAAAGAGTCTTGGCAATTACTTAGACATTATTTCTGCAGTGAAATATAAACTGAATTTCAAACTTCTGCATGAAGTGCTGAGAGGAGTTTGTAATCCACAAATAATTTAGAAGCTCAGTGACTCATCATGGCAAAGCACAGAGCAATGTAGCAGACATCGGATGTTGTAACACATGGGAATATGAATGTTGGAGGTTTGTTTGATCTTTTGGTTTATAAGACAAACAATGGGTAGAGTTTGAGGTGGTAGAGAGACAAAGGGCTACCATGGCGAGAAAAAATTGAGAAGACAAGTGGCAAGAGACTTTCTCTGCCTTAATGAAAGCCAATCGAGTGCCTTAGTATTGTAGCTCTTTTCTGAATCACCTTGAGATCACTGTCTCTTTTCCCTGGAATAAATTACTCCCAGTTTGGATATGAAACATATTCCCGGTCTCTCCTCTAAATATTGGACTGGTAACTGTAAAGAGGTTGGAACTGAAACCTGCTAATAACCTCAAAGTTAATTTAAGCCCATTTGAGTACCTTTGAATGTGTGAAAGAGAAGTCTGCAAGATGTGAGAGATCGCACATAAACGGCAGAGATAAATCAAAAGTACCACACAATGGCTCCAAATGAAGGCATTGCTTAACTTTTTCTGCGAGCTCCATTAAGAAAGAAACACTTTGTTCTAACAGGATTTTTTAACCTCAGTGGGACTTGCTTTGCCCACTAACGGTCAAGTTTTCAGTCTGCCATTCAGAAAAGAGCCAACAGGCAGGTAAGAGCAGACAATTAGGATACTATAATACCATCATGGGTTTATTAACAGTGTCTGAATCAATAGCCAAGCAAATGACACAGCCTGAAAAATCACACAAAATAAATGATTGCAAGGTTAATCGTAATTTCATTACTCCCTGCGGTAAGATTTGTGTATAATATTGTAGTTTTATTTTAAACTGCTGCTTTATGAATCGCAAGAGAAACAGTAATAGTAATTTTATAAGCATTTAACAGCAATCTGTAGACTAAATGAAATGTTTTTTTCATAGCATACTGTACAGCGTTACTAGTTTTTTGTAAAAAAAAAAAAAAATCTAAATTTATCGTCTAATCTCTATCACCCTCTCTCTTTCTATTCATGTCTCCCGCTGATTGAGTAGGTAACACGCTTGGCTTCTCTCCCTCCCACACACCAAAACAATACTAGATCAGGAAAGACTGCTGTCCGGTTCTCACCTAACTGCAGATGAATAAAGCGTTTCAGGGCCATGGCCCTACACACACGTGGACCTGAATACAAAACCTGCACCCACATGATTGCAATCAGTAGGTGATTTAAAATGTATCATAATGTGGCTATTAGGAAAAATTACACACCAAAATCTCATAACAGTAACTGTTAAAAGGACTAAAATAATGGCTCTCCAAAAAGTGCTCTAATATTATTTGTTATTTCATGCAGCAGAAAACTGCAGGACAAGTGTTCCCTTGTGCTTGTGGCAGGAACACATTTTTCATTTTCTCCATTAGCTCCAAATAAGTGTCCAGTTAATACTTTTACATATGATCTGTGTTACAAAAAAAAAAAAAAAATTAAGACATGCTGAGATATTAATCATAGCACCAAATAGCATTGCTTGTACTGTGCAACTTGATCCTCACTTCAACTTACATGGGCTGTTTTGGAGAGAATATCAAATATTTGAAGGTGTAAATGAACCATCCTCTTTTGAACTGCACAGATTTTTAAGGGCTATTGTCTCCTTTGGGTCAGAGCATTTATATCAAATCAAATCAAATCAAATTTTATTTGTATAGCCCAAAATCACAAATTACACATTATCTCACTGGGCTTTGACAAACTGTACAGATGTGACATCCTCTGTGCTTAGACCCTCGGACCGGGTGAGGAAAAAGTTTTAAAAAAAAACCCTAAACAGGGAAAATATGAAACCTCAGGAAGAACCACAGAGGAGGGATCCTTCTTCCTAGGATGGACAGACGTGCAATAAATGTCACTTGTACAGAACACAAAAACATGATAATAACAGTTTACTTAGAATGTATAAAACATCCATGAGTCCCAGAGTCTGTGGAAATTATAAATCCGGATGTATGGAAAGTCTAGTGATCCAGACACAGGTGTATTCTGTTGGTCCAGGAGGCATTATAGTCCATGTAGTACGATCTGAGTGTTGCTGATGTAGTCACTGAGTCCA